>JAVFBX010187602.1:0-13740 GCA_034783855.1 Mopalia kennerleyi | reverse complement strand
TTGGGCTAAGCAGGCAGTATTTCTATTTTGTCAATTATTTTTTTTTTGTAGATGTTGTAGAAAAAAGTATATATTAAATAAAGCTAATACAGATGCTTGCATCACTGAAAAACATTACAAAAACGATTTTGCTACCAAATATGCCAATTTGGAAAGGTCTTTTTAAAAAAAAATTGTTTTTTTTTTTCCAATTTTTTTTTGGAAAGGCCAATAAAAACTTTAGACTTGGAGCTATTTCGTAGGGTCGGTCGGGTTAGAGGAAACAAAACATTTTTTTTTAGGCCTTAATGATGTAGATTACGATGTTTGTTCAGGTTTATTCAAGTGCCGCTTACCATGCTTACAATCTACTTGACAGATATTTCAACAGATTACACTGTCTGGTGTATGATCATATCTACTTCATGTAGTACTATATTATCCCCAAGTTTTCATGAAAATACAATACAGTGCATCAGTTTCATGCACACGTTGTAATCCAAAAATAGCATCTCCATTGTCAGTCATGCAAGACAAAATGTGAATTCTTAGTTTGTTTGTTTGATTGGGGTTTAACATCGTACTCAAGGGTATTTCCCTTATATGACGATGGATTGTCCACTTTACACTGTTCCTTGCCCTAGTAATGCTAGTATGGTGGAAAACCGGGAGGAAAGCTTGTAAAAACCACCCCCGCGATTGCCGAAGCCACATCTTGTGACTCACTCATATACCTGAGGGTCGACAGACAGATTCGATCCTGTGAACTGTAAATCGAAGTAGGCGTTAGAAAGCAAACTCGCTCACCACTACGCCACGGCCGTGAATTCTTAGTTCCGGGTTAGGATTAACCCTAAAACTAATGAAACGTGAAGTTTTGTTGCGTTCGAAACTCCGCAAATTTTTTTCTATCGTGAAATTGGTTATGAGTCCAGTAAACATGGCTTTACTGAACGAAACTTCACAAATGTACCAGTTGAATGAAATTTGTAGACAATGGCTTCAAATGTGCCTATTAACAATTAATGCCCAGCAAATACACAAAGGCGTCAACATATTGGAAATCCAAATTAACATGCGAGAATCAATTCGATGGACTAATTTTTTTTATTCTGCATAGCTATTTACGTGCTTAAGACAATGAAATTGTTTAATCAAATGAGCCTATTGATAAATATTCAGTTAGGCCTATTAGTAAAAAGTTATTTTATAAACTTTACACTGTTTTTAATGCCTTATGAGTCATGTTAAGTTTAGTTTAACATAAGAAATATTTCCTCAACGGAGTTCTCATAAAAGGAATTATTAAAGTGGGGTCTCGAACTGAAATGGAGTGCCCTAATTGCTAAATATTCAGTTAGTAGCAAAAAATGTTAAGCTCTTTTATAAACTTTACATTGTTTTAATGCCTTATGAGTCATGTTAAGTTTAGTTTAACATAAGAAATATTTCCTCATTGAACTGAGTTCTCATAAAAAAGAAGTACGAAAGTGGGGTCTCACACTGAAACCCAATGCGCTAATTGCTAAATATTCAGTTACATGTATAAGCTTAAGCAAAAAATATTTTATAAATATGTCATCATTTTTAATGCCCTAATTTATGAGTGGGATCTCAAACTGAAACCAAATGCGCCAATTGCTAAATTTTATATTCAGTTCAACATAAGAAATATTTCCACATTGAACTGAGTTCTCATAAAAGGAAGTATTAGGGTGGGGTCACAAACTGATTTACGTGAGGCTTTAACCTCAAACTATGAGTGTACCACCTGAAAACACACCTGACAGGAATCCAGCCTTAGTTCATTTAACAGCATATCTGTCATTGAGCACGACATGTTCACTTACATGTAGAACGAGAAGTTAAATTGAGAAAAACCTGTAGTGTATCATGTTTAAAACTTTAAATTGGAACTTTGCCAGAATGTATATATTGTGAAACACGCCTTGAGCAACTGCACTCACATATTTTCTCTGCTTATATGCATACATGTTTGCAGATCTTTGTTATGTTCATATTTTATGTGTCCGTGCGCTGATGGGGAGTCTATAGCTAGTACACACACCCGACTAATGATCCAAGTGGCTATTGCTCAGTTCTGCCTCTAACTTTTCGAACGTTTTCTCAGAGAGGCGTTCGTAAACATAGAGTGATTACGGTAACTACTTACATGTTATCAACAGTGCTGACTGACCTAAGATTAAGGTTATCCTTTTTTTACAAATTATTTTATTAATTAAATGTACACGATACAAGCCACGTGGCTTACTGTGTACAGTTTGATAGAAATAAAGTTTATATGAAAAATATATAATATATATATATCATGGAGATTTACTTCATGAATCTCAGATCTTATGTTTATGGTTTTTCAGATCCAAATATAAGAGGTGAAGAAGATGCTACACCACTTCACTATGCAGCCAGATATAGACGAGAAGCAAGAACAGTACGCAAAAAAAACGCTGCGGAGGTATTGCCTAATTGTCATATTTAATTTTTTTACATTTTGGAGGGACATGTTTGGTCATCATGTTTATTAACTCATTGGTGTAACTGAACACTTCCCTTTGCCCACACCCATCTCATGACCTCCAAATGCCCAGTAAACAATTAAGGACAGACCCATGTCTACAGTCAGTCTAGTTTGGATGAGTTCATCCATATCAACACTATCAAATTCCTTCTTGAATTTGACGAAAGCCACATATATAATGCTGCCTTTTTTATGGCAGAGTGGGGACATGAAGCCCTGAGAAAGTGGGCTAGGAGCTCCTGATATGATTTGATATTTATTCACCATAATATATTTTTAAAAGCAATCACACTGGCACAGGCATGTAGATTAATTAAAATCGATGAATCATCTTATTATTATAGATGTAATATATATATACATGTACAAAGCTATAAGAGAACGATTTATTAAAACTTGTAGCATGATGGGAATAAAGCCTAAAGAGGGCTTTTTCTATCCCAAAATACATGAACATGTATGTATAATTTGTTCAGTTGAAAACACAACTAAGTTAATTATTGAAACTTTTTTAGGCTGTTTAATATATGGTAGCTATTATTTATTATTGGAAATTTTTAATTAAATGCCAAGTGGCCAGGATGAATATGGATTCAAAATAGTATACTTTTAATCTGTATTTAAATAGTGATGTTGATTCAAGGACTCGAATATGTATTGGTAATTTGTTCCATTCCATGGGACCGACTGATTTGAATAAATGATAAGAAAGATTAGTTTTAGAGAAAGGTCTATTTAAATCAAACAAAAAAAGTCTGGTAATTAGTTGTTGATCAACTATTTGTCTAACAAGATGAATTGCTGCCTGGTTATGAAAGATCAAATGTCGACGGCCTATTTAATAGGACTAGGGTGCAATGCAAACCTCACAGGTGGTTCAATTTCTGATTCCCCACTGAGATTTTGGCAAAACATTTATGATTAGAAAACCAATACTGGGGTGTCTTTTCTCCAGCCTTGTGTCAAAAAATCTGCCTGCAACCGAAAGTGCTTTGATTTCACTCACACACTATTGCTGGCTGTCATTATCAAGTAATAGCTTAATATCTTGCGTTGATATGTCTTACCGACGTGACGTCACAGGGGTCAAGGTCACCCACTTCAAGCGATGTAAATTATAGTAATTTTAAACAACAAAATGATCATTTAGGAAGAATTGTTATTCTCAAAACTGTGCATATCTAATTCTTTGTGTATTAAAGTAGAAATAACTGCAAAGTGGGGCTGAAGTTCTGCGGATCTCCTTTAACTCCGCAAAACCCATGCTAAACCCTTTCATCTTCCACATGCCTCCAAAATCATAAGCTTTCACAGGACTTGTAGCACTGTTGCTACCTCCAACCAGGCTTGTTCTGTTCTTTTTGAGGCCCTGATCCCAACAGTATATTTAAGGCGACTTCTTCGCTGAATTTAATCCCAAACGCTCAGACAAAGATCTAGGACAGCCCCTAAACACCAGAATCCCACTGTGTCAGACACTTCCTCAAACTATATGAAGATGACATACAGACTAGATATTTAGCAATCTTATTAAAATGATATCTCTAAAACACTTCCCATGTTATGTTTGTCGCTATAATGAGGTCTAATGTGATCACCACTTATACTCTTCAATTAGTTCCAGCTTACTGGGGTTCATGAAAGGTCACACTTCCAGTTGTCTAAGAAAAACACAAATAGCACGGGGCTATTGCCAAATTAAGCCGAAGATTTTCTTTCATGTTGATGTTGTAAGTCCCCTGTTGTAAACAGGGGAAATGCAACTCCACTAATGCTTATTATTTGAATGATATATTGGTTGATTTTGCGCGTATACATTCGTCATGTTAAAATACACAGTCGGTTAACTTCGGTTTGTCGGCGGAATTCTTTGGCTTTCTCAAACCAGATTTGAGAAGCGGTTCTGTGATTGGTCAGTTTAAGAAACCAATCGACATTGTAGGTGGGGTGATTGTGTTAGATCTCCATATAACAAAAAACAAAACACAGAGAGTGTTTTTGAGGTCTGATTTTCATTAGATTAGATATTTACATATCAGATAAGGCCTCCTTTGTTGGGAGAAACTAGAAATGTTTATTATTTGGGAGATAATTTCAATTGTGATTCAGGGAATGTGGTATACCTTAGAACATGTAAGAAGTGTCTAAACAATATGTTTATGAAACAGAAAATCCCCTTCGGATTAGAGTCGACAATCATTTGAGCTCCAGTATGTCAAACACTCAGTTAAAGATCATTTTGAAATCATGCTGATTGAATGAACACAAATTCTTTCCTCTGAAGAGGGAACCAAACTGAAACATTTTGAAAAGCTCTTCAAAGATTGTACCCACTGGGTTTCCATTCAGAACCAGGGAAAGGGTCTAAAAAGGAAATTATTCCTTTTGTATTCCAAAATGACCAACCTAGCACCCAGTTTGTACCTAATATGTCTACTCCTCTCTATTAAAAACCCATTATAGCACACAAGAGAAACAAAATTCTAAAAGACCTGCTGGTTAAGAAGAAACTTTCCTCTATTTGACTCTCATTCATTGGTTAACTTCTACCTCTCAAATACTGTAGAGTAGTTATCTTTCGCGTTACTTGCGGTTACAAATTTTGCGCTAAAATTAATTCCTGCAAATAGACATGTATCAATACAATGTAACCACACTATAATGCGCCACAGTATACTGCATACATAATCTCCACAATTGGTCTTTATAACCAGTAAACCAGTTGGAGTGGGTTAAACAAGTCGCGGCAGTCATAACATCATATTGTTGTTGTAGCATATTGTTCATAAAGCTGTTTGCGTGTGTTTAACAAAGCAAAGAGTTAACCTGGTAAAGTATCATTGCAAGTCACTATAAAGGCAAAGCAGGACACATATGGTGCAGTTAATGCAAAGTTTTTGCAAAGTTAACAGAAGAAATTCAGTTGCATTCATTTATTGGGAACTGAGATACCAGCGGCAGCCTAGAGAGCTGAACAACGGCGCCTTTAATTGGCTTTAGAGCCAGAGTCCTTAACCAGTTCTAACAAAGGCCTAAGCAGTCCATATCATGCTGTTTAGCGATCCATGCTGCACAGTGTAAAAGTTGATTTTAAAACAGTCTTTTTTATCAAATTAGTGAAAAGGCTGGACTTGTCTCAGATAGCACAACAGTTTGACACTTCACTGAATTAACTCACAACAAGGCGCATCAAACCAGACAGTGTGGCCGTGTCTTTGTTTGCTCACGGTAGGTGTGAGCATAAGTGAGTTACATGTAAATAGCTGATAATCCCTACCCAAATGCATAGCTTAGCACTTCTCAACGATTAAAACAATGACAAGTGTTCATAGAAAAAAGAACAATTTCTTTAATTTTTGTTGTTGTGATACATAATAAGCGAAACGTAAGTTAAATTCCTGTGAATATAAAGTACTTTACAGTACCAGTTTGTAGGCTGATTTATTCTAACCCATAACTGGCCTCTGGCTTAGGGCAGTTTGTTTGAAGAGTAGCAGTACTCCGTGTACTGTCTTTTCTTAGCCCTGGAGGAAGATTCACTTTCTAGCATTATGGAAATGCTTCACATCTTCAGGGCTTCATAGACGTCAGTTTTTAACGCCGGTATTTGAGGGTAAAAAATAATAAAAAAATTAACATAGACTGCCAAAAACTCAATATAGCCGATTATAGGACGTTTTCAGAGTAAAAAACTGAATGTTAAAAATAAAGTGAATATCAACAAAGCCATACTTTTATAGAAGACCGAAGGTGAACAATCATACAAACTGGGTTTTAATTTATTCGCTAAAAAATAGTTCCATGAATCCCGCGCGTAATTGACTCATTATGTGCTGAAAGCTACAACAAAATGGCCATATGTCATTGTTTTTACAGGAAACAGATCAACAGTGCGCGACTTTCTGTGGCGGTGATTGGACGAAAGATATCTTTCTTATCCAATCATTTAAAATGACCAAAACAAATCGCCTGTTTTGAGATCCAAAGCTTGTCCAAAAATAAATCCTCTGCAGTAGTTAGAATTTTCGGTTGATGATTCCCGGACAATTTATGGTGAATTTAATAAATACAGATTTGCACTGTATAACAACCAAAATGATGACACTATTGTGTGCCCATGTACAGTAATGTTTTTCAATAAAAGAAACTCAAAATGTACGGCACAGGATATTCTATATGAGAGAGCATGCAAATGAAAATTCATGTGGTACAATTCTCTTCAGTCTTCTTTGTGAAATGCTGAACTGATATTGGACAACTTTCAAAAACTTGCAAAATCTATCAAATTGACTGATCTCTATAAACTAAAGTATATTTAGCTTTATTTATCCAGGGATGTAATATTCACAGATATATCGAGACAGTTGTCCACGCTATGCGTATCTTATCATCACCTTCGAATCGCGAGGTAACTCTTAGGCCTTTATTAAAACAGAGCATCAGCTCTCGTAATTTGCAGCGGAATTCATCATTTCCGCCGTTAATGCCAAGGTAATGTTTTGTTAGGGCGGATGTTTTTCACCGCCGTTAAACCACGATAAATAAAATATGACAAACGATTTTCCCCAAAAATAGGACTGAAGTATGAGTCGATGTCCAATTTTTGTTACCTTGTGAAACGCACATTTTGGGCAAGTTTGAGTTACTTGGACATTTTAAACTTTTCCCTTGTCTACTCATTTGTTTTAATATAGATTATTTGCGAGGGTTAGACATCAAATTTACCATTTATGATGAATATTTAATATTTTTCTGTTTGAAAACATGACTCAATCAAATAGGAAGGCATGTTGCATATTTCCAAACGAAATCAGTGGTCCTTTCATAATTTTTCGACAATATGTGTAGGTATACGTGATTTAATTTAAAAGTAAATTATTATAATTACGAAAGAAAGATATCTATACTATTAGTTGTTAATGGACTTCTGATATATTATTTTAATTTTGTGTATTTTGGCCCCGTGGGGGAGCGGGTTGGCCAGTCCTGCAGAATACTCCCTCGGCTTCCTCAGTCGATCGTAAGAGGCGAGAAAAGAGGAGCTTTCTGTTGCCCTGGTGTTCTTTGAGCTAAAGCAAACAGGAAGCTGATCTGTTTGTACGTTTTATTTTTGTCTCTGCGTCATGTGAGTGAAATACCCTTGAGTACGACGTTAAACACCAATCAAACAAACAAACAAATTGTGTATTTTCTTTAAAAACACTATCTTTGGTATGATTATTTTTCCAAAATATAGTTTTTTATTTTTTTATTTTTTTATTTTTAATCAACGCTTAGAGCACATTTCTGCCATTTCAATCGCGCTTTATAGCTATTATACATAAGCAATACAAATTTTCAATTTTAGTTTTTGTCTTTCTTTTTTCCCACTACCAGTATGCAAATCTGTTAGAATACATATCATTTATCAGTTAACCACAAGGAAACAAGATGGGGCATCCTCTGTCCCAAGGGGTTCGAAACTGACAAGTATTCTCAAGGATTAAACGCAGCTAACAATCTGTGTACATAATGATTTCTCAAGATACTTAGACCTAATAAGAAAACATATTACAACATTTAAATGTCCGTCAATCCTAGTTTTAAGCTGAATTTTTAGGCCTATATTTATATGCAAATAACCTTTAACAGTAGTTACAGGTTCAAATTTTTTAACAAGAATCATTTTGACAGACACCGAACAAATGTGTGTTTGATGCACTTTTTAAAATTATTTTAAAAGAAATGAAAAAATTGGCTATATTAAGGTGCATTCTCACCATGCAATTGCCTCTACATATTTTATTTCTGGGTCATAAAAATATATGAAATCTCAATGTGCGCTGAAAGATTGGCAGTTAAATCTAAAAAACTGAAATTGGAGCAAAAAAAATACTCAATATGCCAAGGAGAGTGATAAACATATTGACGTCTATGAAGCCCTGATATTGGATGTGTCAATTGATGGATTACACCACAGTCCTATAAGGGAAATACCCTTAAGCCCAGCGTAAAACACCAGTAAATCAATTTATCAAAATTTGTTTGTTACATATTTATCATTATTTATACACCATGCAAATGGTCATTACCTTCTCGGGATGTCTGTAGGTTAGCCAGAACAATTCAAGGCCTATTGGAATCTAGAACATAAGATGATTCATTGACTTTAATTAATCAACATCCCTGTGCCAGTGTGATTTTTTCTAAACATATATTGCTGCCCTTTCATTTTTTCTGTGACCTGTGCTATCTGGAATTCATCATTTTAAATTTTTTGTTGGGTGGGGGTTTAGAAATGCTACTTCTCATCCGTCAAAATGTTTGTGAACACACTAGCTTGAAAACGAATTCACCTTTTAACTTCAAACATGGTATGTAGCTTCCTCCTATTCTGACGACGAATGGGATTGCGTTTCAACAATTTCTGTAAAACAAAATAGCAGTTATACTACAAATTTAAAATATTCATGCCTGTATTTAGTAGATATTAAATTCGCGGATTAACTTCAAACTTAGTATGTAGCTTCCTCCTGTTAAGACGATGGACGGGATTGCATTTCACCAATTCCATAAACTAAAATTGTTGTTATATAATTTTTGAATATTCATGCCTTTATGTGTTGTGAACACGAAAAGTAGACAATGAATTCATGGATTAAATTCAAACTTTGAATATCCGCCTGTTGACACTCAGGTGGATGAGTGATTCGCACATTTTGGCTCTGGCAATCACGGAGGTGTTTTTGATGAGGTTTCCCCCGGTTTTCCACCAAAATTTGGAAAGGAACAGTGTGAAGTGGATAATCCGTTGTCATATAAGTGAAATACCCTTGAGTACGATGTTAAACCCAAATCAAACAAACAAATCAAACTTCGAATACAATGTCCTGTCTTTAAGACAATGGATGGGATTGAATTTCATCAAGTTGCTCGCCATTGGATTATTTGACAATATTCATTACAAATTCACGAATTAACTTGAAATATAGTTTCCTCCTGCAGTTTACTGCATACACTTTTGAGGTTGCAGAAAGCTCTTTTTTCGGGCTCGGGTTTTGACTCGGTGTCGATACAGGTCTCAAAAAACCTAACCATAATTGAAGGTATAAGCTACTTTTGTCTTTGAGATGGATTTTAACTATTGGTATGCTCATACAGTGCGAGTCTGTGAAGGGAGGTATTCGGAACTGCGGTAAACAAAGCAGTCATAGTTGTCTCATTAAGACCGCTGAGCTGTGTTCCTTGTCATCTATATTTTCGCACGACACGTAACCCGTGGAGTGTTAGAATGTTTGACTGAACCCTCTTAAGTAAGGATTATGTAAGACATGTTTTATTGTTTTATTATTTCAATATATTTAACTTCAGGTTGTTGAAGATGGTGGAGAGGAGAGTGGTGGAGGGGATGCAGCATCAATAGGTGACCCTGTTGTCAAGTATTTGGTGTCACAAGGGGCCGAAGTCAACTCTCCGGATAAGTATGGTCTAACCCCACTCCATTTTGCTGCCATGCGAGGGAATGAAGTAGCCACTGTTGAACTGTTGCGCTGTAAAGGGATTGATATTGAGGTTAGAAAGTGTATGGTTTATTTTTGCCAATTGAAAATGCCTTTTTTGGCAATTTTCTTATATGTGCTACATGTATATGGACCTGAGCAAGCTCAGATACTAACACACTATTGCCAAAGATTTTACATCACCATAGTTCAATTTAACAATTTTCTTACAATGGCAACATAGACCAAATCTGGAACCCCTTTAATTGCTGCTTTTTTTTTTTCCCCCTATTTTAGTTTTTAATATTTTCAGAGCTTGATATAGTTTGAATTTAATTTATTTATTTATTTCCCTATACCTAATTGTATACTAGATCAAACAGATACCATTTTATGTCAATGTTATTATAAATGTAAAGTGTTTATATAATTATTTGTTTACCTGTTTTGAGTACCTCAGGGTGGATCAGCCTTTGTGCTGACTGAGTGTTTATTATGTAAACTGTTATCCTCACTAAATAAAGTTTAATTATTATTATTATTATTAATATAGACACTGCATAAGCCTTCATATCTCATGAACTGCTTATTCCTTAAAGTTCAAACTTTGGAAGCTGATAGTTTATGTCAAGGGACAAAAGTTGACATGTTTGGCCACATGACGTGACGTCTCTTAGGGGCTATTTTAAAAGGTAGAAAAATTATTGAAAATGCTTGTGCAACAATTTCTTAGTTATCAAATTGAAACTTGGTACACGAATGCTTCAGACTATGGTGCTTGGGAATATCAGAAGTTTTTTTAGAGCTTTATGCAAATTAGGTTTTAAAAGTTCAAATCAAAATAGGGCATTTTTCTCGATTTTTTCAAATTGGCCTAAAATAATAAAAAAAAGTATTGCTTCATATGTGATCGATGACGCAGAACACAATTAATGGTAAACTTTTTAAAAGTGAATACCTCTCTAAAGAGCAACTCAAGGCAAAAAACAATTTAAATTTGACTAAATTTTGGCGCCTAGTAATACCACAAATTGACATCATGTTACATTGAGAAACCTGCAAAGCCAATTGACAGAGTTTATTCTTAAGAAAATTTCCCTGAGACACAAAATCTGGGAAATCTCCTGTAGTAATATTCATACACTGCCATTGTCCGAATAACTTTGCACTACTTCTTTCCGCTCATGGTTACAAAATGAAAGAAGTTAATAGTATCAGGCAGATCAGACGATGCCGGCTATTTCATTTCAGATAAGACTCTGTGCATGAGAAATTAGTATATAGAGCCCAGTATTAGTTAAAGCATAGAGGTATAGCAGAAGAAGTATTTGCCGATCCGGGACAGGCGACTGTGCTAGACTATCCCACTGTTTTATTGAAAGCTGAATAGAGTTTCTGCCAGAGCTATTGCTTTGATATTTGCTGATCAGTTCTGACAGTACAGAATCGTGAAATATATATTCTCAGTTTTGGCAGCGGAAGGGCAACACAATTATATGCACAAAACAAATGTACCAAAGGGAATGGATTTGTTTTATTCGCCATAACATAATTTGTAATCTTTACCTTTCACACTTTGGGGATGTGAAATACTCACATAAAAGTGACAAATAGTTTTGTAATTATAATGATTTTAAAATATTATTTTATAAACAGAGTTTTACATATTGTTTCTGACTTACAGGATCTAGTATATTTTTTAGGTTAACTTTGTGACGGTTACGCAGTTTGAGTAAAATCGGCCATTTAATTAACATGGGAAATCGGCTAATATCTTAAAATTCATTATTTTAAAGCTGCAGTTTAAATAACTTCCCTATTTCGGCGAGAGTCTATTGATAAATAGGGAAATAGATTGTACTGTGTTCTTATTACATAAAATATCTCTTCATCAACGGTTTAACCAGTCCAGAGATATTTAAGTTATAAAAAGCAGTGGTCTTGCGTTTCCTTGGGTTGCTACTAGTGTTTGTTTATAGTATATGTCGGGGGGGCAAAAGTTGACATAAGTTGGGTCACGTGACATGCTTCACTTGGTGGCCATTTTGAAAGGTAGAAAAATACTTTAAAATGCTGCTTCTTTAACAACTTTTTTATACGCCTGATGAAAATCGGTCGTATTATTGTATGATCAACGTCTGTCCGTCCATCCATTTCCAGAGTGGAACTCGAAAACTATAAAGCCAATCTTTATGAAACTTGGTAGCCACATTAAACATTAAGTGTAGGTGTGCATTTTGCTGTTACAGATTCATCATCTTAAAAATCAGTCGGTCTGTCTGTGAGTGTGGCCTGGCCGGATGGTTCCAGTCCATTTCCGGAGCAGAACTCAAAAAATAAAAAACAAATCTTAATGAAACTTGGTGGGCACATTAACCATTACCTGTAGTTGTTCCTTTTGCTATTACGGATTCATCGTTTTGAAAATCTGTCTGTCCATTTGTTGGGATGGCTCGAATCCGTTTCCAGAGCAGAACTCGAAAATTATAAAGCCGCTCTTTATGAAACTTGGTAGGGACATTAACCATTAACTGCAGTTGTGCCTTTCGCTATTACGGATTCATCATTTTAAAAATCTGTCTGTCTGTCCCTTCGTCCGAATGGCTCCTATCCGTTTCCAGAACAGAACTCGAAAATTATAAACCCAATCTTTATGAATCTTGGTAGGGACATTAACCATTAACTGTAGTTGTGCCTTTTGCTATTATGGATTCATCATTTTAGAAATCCGCCCGTCTGTCTGTTCGTTCATCCGGATGGCTCCAATCCGTTTCCAGAGCAAAACTGGAAAACTATAAAACAGATCTTTATGAAATTTGGTAGGCACATTAACCATTAACTGTAGTTGTGCCTTTTGCTATTTAAAAATCAGTCCGTCTGTCTGTTTGTCTGGATGGCTCCTATCAATTTCCAGAGCAGAACTCGAAAGCTATAAAGTCAATTTTTATGAAAATTGGTAGGCACATTAACCAATAATTGTGCCATTTGCTATTACAGATTCATCATTTTAAAAATCTGTCTGTCCGTTCGTCCGGATGGCTCCTATCCGTTTCCGGAACAGAACTCGAAAACCATAAGGCCAATCTTTTGAAACTTGGTAGGCACATTAACCATTAACTATAGTTGTGCCTTTTGCTATTTAAAAATCAGTCCATCTGTCCGTTTGTCGTGATGGCTCCTATCTGTTTCCTGAGCAAACCTCGAAACTATAAAGCCAATCTTTATGAAACTTGATAAGTTGATAGGCACATTAACCATTAACTGAAGTTGTGCCTTTTGCTATTACGCATTCATCATATTTCTAAAAATCAGTCCATTTGTGTGTCAATCTGGCCTGGCCGGATGGCTCCTATCCGTTTCCGGAGCAGAACTCGAAAACTATAAAGCCATTTTTATGAAACTTGGTAGGGACATTAACCATTAACTGTAGTTGTGCCTTTTCCTATTTAAAAATCAGTCCTTCTGTATGTTCGTCTGGATGGCTCCTATCTGTTTCCTGAGCATAACCTGAAACTATAAAGCCAATCTTTATGAAACTTGGTAGGCACATTAACTGAAGTTGTTCCTTTTGCTATTACGCATTCATCATGTTTTTAAAAATCAGTCCATCTGCGTGTCTATCTGGCCTGGCCAGATGGCTCCCATCCGTTTCCGGAGCAGAACTGGGAAACTATAAAGCCAATCTTTATGAAACTTGGTAGGCACATTAACCATTAACTGTAGTTGTGCCTTTTGCTATAACGG
>JAVFBX010187591.1:0-13741 GCA_034783855.1 Mopalia kennerleyi | reverse complement strand
AGACCAGAATTGAGAAGCAGCTCCGTGATTGGTCAATTTAATAAACCAATAGACATTATAGGTGGGGTGATTGCGTTAGACCTCAATATACCGACAAATAAAACACGGGGAGTGTTTTTGAGATATGATTTTAATTAGACTGGGACTCTGCTTTGATATCATTCAGCTGTAGATCAATCGCCCCCTTCGTCGTTTCCTGGCTAGACAGTTATGGTGCGGGTGTATCCCATAGTTCCCAGTTAACGTAAAAAAAAGCTAGATTCTACCTCAGAGATGGTTACAAAATGAGCCCAGGCGTCCCCTTTTCCGTTTGCGTGTATGACCCGGGTCAACTCGTGGATGATACTTCTTCGTTCACGAATATAGTGTCGTCATACTAGGGTCACCCCCCTCTAGTTCCACAGCTTCAGAGCAGGGCAAGCTAGGGGAATCACGTGACCATCATGACAGACACGGTTCAGAAAAAATAAACTGACTAACTGTTATTTAAATTTTAATCACCCTTGCGTGTCAATAAGGCCACACAAAACTACTGTACACAGAAATATATTCATTATTTTTTTCTAGACACATCTCATTCTATCACACTGTTGAATCGTTCCTGTAAGATATAAAAATATCGGCACTGAAAATGTTCAATACGGGTTTTTTTAATTTATTGTCCTGTAGCTGGATATAAATATATTTATCTCTTTTTGCAGATTTCTATGCCCGACACATCGTTTATTCCTTTTAATAATAATCGTTTTGATTAGTTTGAATTGATAATGACTGTCACCCAATAAAAAATAGCCTCTCTGGCGGAGAATTTTACATTATGTTATTAGGTTCGCTTTCGGTTTATACTTCCATTTAGAATTGACCTTTGAAAACGTTCAGTCGCATGTAGAACCCTTTAGTGAAGCATTAAGTCATGTCACCCTAGTCGCGCTTAACCGGGGAATCGCGCGAACGCAACCCTAGTTTACAGGGCCAAGCATCTTAAGCCTGTCGCTCACGGGCTTGTCGTCTGTGTTCAACGGCACGAGTGCCGAGTAGCACAGCCACTTGCGCAGCTCTTCGGCTGCAGCGCACATGAGTGAAACTGGCAGATCCATGTGTCACAGCCTCGAGTCATGTGACCAGCATCGCCAATAATTTCGTCTATAGTCGCCATTTTGCGTGAATCACGTGAAACCCAGCGCCGTTTCTATATTGGTCAAAAAGTTTTCCTGCCTCAGCCAGGAGCACAGCGAGTCCGCAAACGACGTGGAATAAACCACACGTGAAATAAAATATCAAACATGTTGGATACTTTCCACAGCGCCACTCGTGCCGTGTGGCACACGAAACCTCCACCGCAGACTTGGGAAATCTGCTGCGTCATCTTCCACATGTGGAGCTTTCCGCATCCCAGTCATCTCGTGTGCGGCAGGCTTTACCAATCGACCTTGGGTTGGGTGTGACACCTCATTGTTCACGCGTCCAGTGCCGTCACCCCCCAATCCCGAGATTCAGAGCAGAACAAACCAGGGGAATCACGTGATCATGACAGACAGCGCTTCAGAAAAGCCAACTGACAAGCTCTTATTTTATTGTTATGGACGCATGTCAGTAAGGCCACAAACAACTACAGTGCACTGAAATATAATCACCATTTATTTCATAGATACAACCCATATTTATACATTGCTGAATCGTTCCTGAAAAAAATATGAATATAGCTTACCCCAACTGTTTTTTCCGGGTTAAGAGGCCATACTTCATCTGTTGGGCGCAAGCTTTTGCTGATGGGTCTGTTTTCTGAATTATTGAAGGCCTTAACGATACATATTCTACATATAAAACACATTCTTCAAAACAAGTCGCTACTTAATTTATACGGAATTCACAAAATGAAGTTTTCCTTAAAAAACGGCTCTTCGTCAAAACATCTGTACTTTTATCTTTTATTTTCAATGGCGTACTCTTTCACTGCATGCATATTTGCTCTGCTGCCATGCTTAAGCGTGACATAAATATCACATATATAACATTGTATTGAAAATAGAAAGTTACACTCGTTTCAATGGTGTTCATCGATTGCTTTAACTGCTTATAACTCATACATCAATGGATGACAACTTGGTTCGTTCTATAATAATGGTGGGAAATGTTCTTGTGTATCTCGACCGTAAAGACCCACTAGAATCCTAATGGTAACTTTTATTATTGAAATGAACTGAAAACTACACGTAGATCCCCTTACCGCTTGTCGATATGTAGCGTCTATCGATATATCGTCAGTAATAGTTTATTAAGTTCACCATCTTTTAGTATCGGACCAATACAGATATCTTTATTTAATACAGTAAAGGACCACAACAGACCAAAAACAAAACATGTGTTTCCTTTTAAAGGCTCCAGATTTTCACATGTAAGTTAGATTATATGATATTATAACAAGACCTTTTTTTACGATAAACTGAACTTCTATTTCTATATGTCCGTAACACCTGGATAAGAGGGTCAAACATTTCACTGCAAGACTGCCAAACCACTAAATGTAAGACACGATGCAAAATTAGTATGTATACTGATATACTTTGCCATAGCAGTTCTGTAGCAGGGCTGTCATTCTTTTTTTTCTACTTTTAAAATATTATTTTTTCCTTTCGTCGTTATAGTTTATTAAAAATAACTGCAATGTCAGTCTTCAAAAACAAAATGCCAGTCTGATTAAAGAATAATCTTGAATGATCTACCCCTCTCATGCAAACATTACGTTAAGAAAAGGGAAAGCGAAATGGCTCGTTACCGCTCCACATTGCCGACTATATAGGGTTTACGTAACACTCTTCCACTCTCTGGTGAAAATCCCATATTGAGTGGATCTCGGCGCTGCGACAGCCGTCGCCCAAAGAGCGAAAAGGCTAATGATTGAAAACGATATAACATAATCAAGAGCCCGTTTGCATAACACTCCTCGAGTAAAGAAATTGGGTATTCTGGACCTTCACTACCCATCCATTAAGGCATAGTCATGCGCAACTCCCGATATGGATGCTTGTGATAAGTCTTCGCCTTTTATGCCTTTATATCCGGCAGTTGTCTAGCAAGTTTAAGGAATCGGGAGATAACTCTGACATAAAGTAACTAACCCTGCTTCGATGTACCGTTTACGGGATCGAGTCCGCCTGTCGACCATCAGGTATATGAGCGAGTTACACGTTGTGGCTCCGGCAATCGCGGGGGTGGTTTTTACGAGGTTTCGTCCCGGTTTTCCACCGTAATAAGGCAATGTACAGTGTGAAGTGGTTAATCCGTCGTCATATAAGTGAAATACCCTTGAGTACGACGTTAAACCCCAAACAAACTGACATAAAGTACAATATGCTTGATTTCGGCAATACTTCTCTCTTTCAGACAGTGTTGGGTTATGGCACTCCCCAGCTGTTCATCCTCTCTCTGAAGATAAAGTCCGGGAAATCTCAGAATCTCTCCGACTCTGCTGCTCTCAAGAAGAAATCACGGCTTATACAGGTATGTACTAGTTTGATATATATATTCAGATCTCCTTTTCAGCCAATAAGATACCAGTGAACTATTTCTATCTGCTTTTATTTTTTGTTTAACCAAACTGATTTCGAACTTGCTGAAGAAAATAGCCTTTAGGAACGGTAATCTGTTCTGCCTTTAAGACAATCAGCAGGGCTCAATGAGACATCTTCTGTGCTTCCAGTGTGTTCTTATAACTAGACATGATATGAAAGACTCAACCCTCAAGTTTAAATGATGGGCTCTATGGTTATTCGCAGGTCGCATGCTAGCTGTGTGGACTGTATGGAAGGCTGCAGCACTCAATATTAACTAGACTAGAAGAGCACAATTATAAACATAATGGATCTTGTTTTATAACTTTATTTCAGACCATTTCAAAGAGGCGTTGAAATCCTATCAAAGAGTGCACGAATTGGTTGGGTCATCACTGCCGGTGAAATATCCTAGAACTCCAGGGTACCGCCCTAAGCCGGAAGAAAATTCCCACAATGCTTGGTACGTTTCTTCAATCTATTAGTTTTACATTGCTATAAATATGAATCTCGAAGTGTTAGGAAGGAAGAAATATGATGACTGAGAGGATTCTCTGCCGCCACATCGATTCTGATATTCCAGGATATCAATGACGTCACAGCCGTTCAGGTATTGTGCACTCCTAACCGTCATCACAGCTTTTAGAATCGCCATTAAATGATTTTTAGCCAAAAACTCTTTTCTTATTATCTGTTGAATTTTATTTGTGTATTGATTTGGTATTGTCAATTGCTAGCAGTATGTGCAAATTCAACTGAATTAAATTGTTCTACCTGTATGTTTTAACTTTAGCACACGTTTACAATAACTGATCTTATCTGATTCAGGTATTACAAATGTGATATCAAAGGGGCTCCTACAGGTAAGCTGGCAGGTAAAAGAGTTGGGATCAAAGACAACACGGCGGTGGCAGGTGTACCTATGATGAACGGATCCAAGATACTGGAGGGATACGTTCCTGAGGAAGACGCCACAATTGTTACCAGGATTCTTGATGCAGGTTAATTTGTGTACATTAATTTGTGTGTAATATTTCATCGATTCACTGTAGTGCTAGACCAGGTTTGCAAGGACTAGGGAAATTAAATAAATGGTGACCACTACAGCGAAGCCGCTGATCCTTCATACGAACAACTAAAAATAACCACTTCATGCCACTCTTCTCCATCTGTTTTTTGTTCTGCTTTTCACATAATGTGCTTAATTTATATAGTTATATGTTATCCCTCTGTTATTGGATACGTTTACATATTGCCACTGACTACATTTACATAAATACCCACATTCGCATCTCACGAAAGAAACCAAAAGTATACCGATTGCTATGGTGTGAAAATAACTTTGATTACTACCGGTGTCCTCAGATAACAGTAACATGGGGATTTAGAGGTATCCCCTTTATTACATTGTATTAACATATTTGACTATAATTAGGAAAATATGACATCGCCGAACTTTTATCATCCGTATGACGTTAGATAGTGCTAGGAATTATTCATTGAAGTTGATGTGATCTCCCCGATTAAAACAACAGAGGAGCCTTCAAACGAATTATTGCACAAATGTATTTTTTATTCCAGGTGGCATTATCGTTGGGAAGACGGCTTGTTAAGACTTGTGTCTGAGTGCTGGCGGCTACAACAACTCCATGGCTCCTGTTCTCAACCCAGCTAACAAGGAACATATGACGTCTGGATCTAGCTCAGGAAGTGCCACTCTGGTAATAATTATATCCCCGAAAACTGGCGATTTTAACCAATCTTAACTCTAGTACAGAACAGGGATCTGCGCTAGGTTGTTCAAAAGATAAATCTGGCTTAATTGTGAGACTTTTACAGACTATCTCAAGTTTAACGTCGCAATTTGCAACTACCGTGTGATATTATTGCATTTGTCAACACCCGGCGACTGTTTCACAATGCTTTGTCAATTTCATCTTCCGAAGTCAAGCCTCTCTTAAATTCCTCAAAATGTGTATGTCTGATATAATGCATTTTGACCCTTGTCCTAATAAGATGACGAATCCACGCCGTTACTATGATGTATAGTTAAAGGCGTTGTAACCCCCCAAAACTGCATGCGCTATGCGTCGCAAAGCCTTTGTGAACTAAACCTGGAATCTTCCGTCTTTATATTTCTATCTAATATTTTTGGTATCTTCCTGTTTCTCTGTCCCGTATCGCTTTTGCTTTTGTTTGATAGAACTTTATTTCAAGTAGGCTAGTGAAGCTTCGATAACTTTTCTCTATAAAGTCATTTAAA
The DNA here is from genome assembly GCA_034783855.1 of Mopalia kennerleyi. Lineage (NCBI taxonomy): Eukaryota > Metazoa > Mollusca > Polyplacophora > Chitonida > Mopaliidae > Mopalia > Mopalia kennerleyi. Next base: position 7,927 of record JAVFBX010187591.1, on the reverse strand, counting down.
GAGTACAATTTGCGACAACGTTTTGTTATTTTAACTGTTCAGACTTCGTGTTGAATTTAAAGATGACTGTGTTCCATCATAGCAAAATTCATTTGATTCATTGTTATAAAATAATCGGATAATTGCCTGTGTGTTGAGGTCGCAGTTAGCTTTATAGTCATATTTATAGTGATTAACATTGCCTCTGATATTTATTTCAGTTAGCTCTGGGAGAAATAGACTTAGCTACCGGGGGAGACCAAGGCGGTTCCATTCGACTTCCCGCCTGTTGGTGTGGAGTTGTCGGCCTTAAACCTACTTACGGTCTAGTGCCATACACTGGTTGTATGCCGATTGACTATACATTGGATCACACGGGACCCATGGCCAGTAATGTGTATGACTGCGCTCTCATGTTAGAGGTGTGTTTTCAAAGTTTACCTGTCACAGTTATATCTGTTACATACATTAAGTATCAAAATCAACATTTGATATAATAGTTTCCAATTATATAATTAAAACGAACAGTAATTTAGATACTTGGTATATTATTGTCTCAAATATTCTGCTGAATCAACGAATTAGTTTTATGGCTTCGCTTTGACTGGTGATAGCCTAAATTTACACGAAATGTGTTTTGGCACCAAAATACCAGGAAGCCCTGATTTATTTTATTGGATCCTTTAAAGTTCAGCAGTTTGTAAATGTTGGCTGTAAGTTCGTGTAATTGTTCACAGGTGTTAGCCGGTTACGATGAAGGACGTGATCCCAGGCAACCTGTTAACATCACTGTACCCGAATACTCCAAACTGGTGAGTTTATTTAAAATTACTGACAATTGTGTGAGTGCCAACAGGAAAACGTTGTCTAAATAAACCCTGAAGCCGGTCTTTGTTAAGAAGATTGTCTTCGTTATTCATCAACCAGTTTCTAAATGCCTCGCCGTGGTCACTGATCCTCTTTGGGTTTAACCTTAACTACTGCGATGTCCTTGGTGGACCTCCGGTATGTAAAAGAGTCACACAAAGTGACTCCGGCAGTCATGGAGGTGCTTTCCTGTCGGTTTTCCATCGTAATGAAATATAAAGCAAGTGGATCATCAATGAAATACCTTGAGTACGAATCTAAATCCCAATAATACAAATAAATAATGTGATATAAATGTGTATAATCAATTAATTAAAAAAGTTTTGATTCGCTTTAATCTAGTTAACAGGAGATCTGACTGGGAAACGAGTGGCTCTGCTGAAAGAAGGACTTGATATCTCATCAGAGGAGGTTAGAAATATTGTGACGTCATCAGCTCAGCGATTGAGAGAGGCTGGTGCTGTAGTAGAAGAGGTCAGCCTTCCAGCACATAAGGATGGTAGGTTATACAAACCCAAACCAACGACGACACGTTCAAGCCAAACAAACTAAATTTTTCGGACGAACGTCATTCAAACTTAACCAATGATGACACAAAATACAACTATAGATACGGTGCGAACCCAAGATATTGATTATATACATCATAAAATCCCAAAATAGCGATGTTGCAATATACAAGCCGAAAATGACGATATATGTCCGAAACCAAAGATGGTACAAAGATTACAGAAGGCAAAAGTATGACAATGGTACTTGTCGGAATCCAAAGCAAACAATTGTACCATATACAAAACAAAAGTAAATATGGCATCTAGTGTGGAGGATTAAAACAATGAAGTTGCATGCAGTATGCACAGCAGAAATAAATATGGCATCTTGTGTGGGTATTAAGACAATGATTGTACATCATGCACAGCAGAAATAAATATGGCACCCGTATCTTATAGTTATTCGAATTCAGGACGGTACGTTATACGAAACGAAACTAACGAGTGTTCATTAGATGAGACCTAACATGCAGTGGTACTTGTAGACCAGGTCATGGCTGTTATAGATTCAATCTTTTATCTTCGTAAAACTGTGTTGTTCTTCAAAAGAGCCAGTCACAAGTTAAAATGTATTATTGATCATTTTGTTTTTAAGGTATTCATATTTGGACAGTTGTTGCTTTCGAGGGAACTAATCAAACTATGATACGAGACAGTGGTATGTGTGTATAATAGTAATTATTTGGTGTTTTCTGCAGCTTTATTTTCGTCTTTATGTTTTCATCTCTTGGTGAACCCCTTGGTATCAAAGCAGTCATTTTTACCCGGATTCAACAACGACATATTATATTCTTAACTCGCTTGACTAACTTATCACAACAGAACTTTGACATTTGTGCTTTTGTATGCTCTCTAAAGGCTGCTATATCCAGTTTACCAATGTTATAACAAATAAATGACGCTTACTTCCTGTTCACTGACCTTCAACCCTGATAAACGCATTGCTTAAAATAAATTTGTAAGCTTTAGCAGTCTATTATAAACCAATCAAATCCTACTTTATTTGGGGGAACATGTTGTTGATCTTTCCCTTTCTTAATCTCAATAGCTCATACTGTCGGATGGAAGGGACATCACTCTATCTCTCTTCTGGATAAACTCAGTCAGGGTTACGCCACTCGCACTCTCGAATTCTCTGAGCCTGTCCGTATGATAATGATTCTGGGCGAGTACCTTAAAACTTGTTACCATGGACGATTTTATGCAAAGGCTCAAAATCTCTCCAAATACCTCACCGATGAATACAACAAAGTACTCTCGAATTATGACGTCATCATCATGCCAACAATCCCATACACTGCACAGAAGATTCCGAAGGAGGATTCTACGCTTAAAGGTATTCATTATTAGCTTAAGGTATATAGTTTTAGCAAATCGAAATGATAGCTAGTTTACAACAATCTTTACATATCTATCGCACAAATGAATTTGTCATTATTTGAATTTTCCAATTTGATAAAGCGATTAGGCGGCAGTTAAAATATTCTACTGATGTGGTATAAAACAAACGAGAAAACTTTACTTCAAATTTCCTCTATCTTCAACAGTCAGCGATTTTTTTTTTTTTCGGATTTTTTTCCCGTTTTCACTGTCTTTTCGTAGTATAAAACAAACGAGACAAACTTCCACTTCAAATTTCCTCTGTCTTCAACAGTCCTTGGTTATTTGTGTTGTTTTTTGTTCATTTTTTTTTTTTGCGGGATTTTTTTTTCCCCGTTATCGGTGTCTTTAAATCGCATTAAGAAAGGCTCTCCGCCTGAACTATGCATATATGGCTTACTTCACTACTTTGATCTCTGAGCATAAAATGGAACAACATTCGGTGATTGGGTTAAATGAAGATAGTAATGGATGTTTTTAGGAAATAAGTTGTATAGAAATTTATCACACTAGTTATCAGGAAATATAGTCAAATAAGAAGTCATATAAAATAAATAGCTGTGAAGTATCCTTTGATTTTTCTTATGCATAATGCCGTAATTTGCTTAAAGCTTGCTTATTGCTTCTCATAGTTATCGCTATAGAGCCTATAATGTGGAACACCGAATTTTATTCATGGTTTGTCTGGGCAATGTGGGTTGCTTCTCTTCGATCGTTTGGATTAGGAAAGTAGATGGATAGGTTTGACATTCTAAAATACCTATATTGTATCATTTGTATTTTTCAGATCGCTTATCAGCTGCCCTCAGCCACATTCCCAACACCGCTCCGTTTGATGTCACAGGTCATCCGTCACTCTCCATCAACGCGGGGTTTTCGGATGGACTTCCGGTCGGCATGATGATCACAGGACGCCTGTTTGATGATGTCACTGTTCTCCAAGTCGCTCATGCTTATGAAAAACTAAGGGATAAATCATAAAACGAAAAACTTACCTGTCTGCACAGATAAACCCAAAGTCTTGTGTTGTCCATGTGTGCCAGCCTGGCTTTCAATAATTTACAAGTATATTAATAAACAAGAATATGGTAATAGCTCTAATCTCTATAACAATTTCTTGTAACCCTATTTATTTCCTTTTAACCGGTGCCTCCGTACTATGTACTATTTTATATATTCAGAGTATGAATACAGTGAACTACTTGGTCTAGGACATCATGGTTTGTCAGTGTTTTATATTTGTTGAACACAACTGTTTGTTGGGTTGAAGATTTACGCCGTACTTGTATGACGGCGTACATGCCCAATGGGTGAAAGAAACCCGCTCCACACACTTGTCAACTAACAAAGACAAGACCGGACATTCACTCAGGACAATGAGAAGACGACACAAAGACGTTACACACATATCGGCTTCGTGATACCTGTTAGCAGAAACAGCACTAGGGTAACAGGAAGTTCACTTCAACCTCATGTTAACATCAATTGTAGAGAGTTGATGAATTGTGATGTTTTATGCTCAATGCAATACTTCATACGTGTTGTACCAAATGTTAGCGTAGTCGTCTCAATATATGGATTTTTTTAGTTGCAACCACGTGCATGTTTTCCTCAAAGTTTTGCCTTATTTTTATCAGTTGCAAACACATGTTTTGTTTTATATATGAATTTCGCAAGCACATAGTTGTTCCAGTGTTTACACTTATGTACACTAATCATTTGAAACCCTTAGCAAGATATGTTTACATTTTAGCCTTTTGGAAACCGGTAAACGCTTTCAACTGAAAGAAGGTGAGTCGGGAGCAAAATACTTCCAGCATCAAGCCAGCAACATCAGTATTGGTACACGGCATCGATACAATTCATGCAACATCTTATTTCTTTTATGGGTTCGCGGTCGTGGTTAGCGTCCCGGCCTACTTATCCAACTTTAACGTAACGCTCACGCGTTCGAGTTTGTGTGATGCCATCAGCTATATAATTCACTCGATGTGTCTCGGACTATCGCGAGATGGGATTTACTCACATTATCCCGCTTTTGCTCCGTATTTAAAGGACAAGACCACCCAAAAACCGTGTTTTCTACATAAGTAAAACAGTTTCTGTCAAATGCTATACAAACATTCTGATGTTCCTAACCCGGTCATAACTCTAGTTATCATCCATTAAAGAGGAACACGGAAACCACTTGCATCATTGAATCCTGTGTACAGAAGACTTCACTGATCTACCATTGGATAGTTCAAAATTTGCTGACCAACCAGAGTGCAGGAAAACTTAGCAGCACAGGATTTGATGACTCAACTGGTGCTTGTGATCCTCTTTAATTGATGATAACCAGAGTTACGATCAGGTTATGAAAATGGAAATTAATGTATTGTATTACACACAAAAAGTTGTACTTATTTAAAGAATATGATTTTTGGGTGGTCTTCTCCTTTAAGCAAGGAGCAATGTTAAAGGAACAATATGTTGTCTTAGAAATGAAATATCTTTTAGCACTCTTATAAACCCCAATCAAATAAACACAAAAAAATGTGCACAATACACTTCAAACAGATATGACATTATCGATATTACGAATTCAAGGAAAATCCAGCCTCCTTTCAATTAAAGTGGTATAACACCAAATATACCATTTCAAAATTCACTAGTTGTATACAGCTCTCGAATACAATTCCACTAATTCAAAGGCAAATGATATAATCTTTTTACTCCCTTTTTCCAGCCCAACTGCTTTACAGTGCAGATGTGTTTTAATCTATATCTCACTATATCACTCAGAAATGTCTTATGAGTGTTATTAAGAAAAATAGCCACCAAAAACTAAACATAAAATAAAATCTTACCTCGTGTTTTTGATTGTCCAATACGCCAGTTTGATTCCAAAAGGAGAGGCCAGAATATATTAAAAATGTCGCTGTGATATGTTTATTATTTTATCATAAGTTTTGATTAAATAAACCGTATTTTATGTTATCCATTGTGTACTATTATATCATATAAAATCTTTTTCTAAATGAGAAGTATTTGTATATTTCTGATGCTTTTTTAAGACCATCATTGTTTAATAAATTTCGAGCTGAAAGCTTTAAAGACCATATTGTTATTCCCCGTATCAAATTGTATTGTTCTGATTGACAGAAAATACGCCACGTGACATAATACAAAACATGACCTTGTTTTAGTTTTGTCGACAGTGTGTGTCAATTATAATGAGACACTTTGTATTATGTCACGTGGCGTATTTTCTGTCAATCAGAACAATACAATTGAGTTTTCTCACGATCGCAGATGTGAAGTCAATGTGTAGTATTAAAAGCAGACCCTGCTTTAATGCGTCAAGTGGACACCTTTTCTGGTTAAGGCTCATTCTCACGGTACGATTGGTAGTTACGATTTGAAAGGATTCGCCTTATTTGTGGCATTTTCATTGGTAGAGAAAAATACAAAGCAGTGAACCAATCAGAACTCCGCAAATACGGGGAATTCCATAAAATCGTTACTACAAATCATTATGTGAGAGTGCGCGTTAAGCAGAGGCCGAACTCTTCAAGTGATAGATGCAGAGTTCTGTATCTCAGATCGTCTATAATGACATGTAGCCTTATCTAGAGATACAGAGTTTGAGCTCTCCTGACCGTGTAATTTTAAATTTTTACAATTACCGACCATTATGTGTTCAATAAACTGCTGTCCAATAATGTTTTCTAAGCTGAACGCTGTGATGCATTTGTATGCCAATTGTAGCTCTAAACAGACTAGTAGCCGCGTTTAAAAAGGTGGAACAACACGGTCCAATTACATGTTGTCACGCCGCCACATTTCCAGCATGGTCTCAACTCCCACAATGCTTTACTCCGCAGGAGATGTCACTGCGGGTCGATTACAACTTGGAGATATACCGCCATGATTACACGATTAGAAGCGTTCAAACTCAGTAGCTACTAAAGACCCTGATTGAAGTAGACCTACATATCAAATTTGGATTAAAACTATGGACTGGATCTCGTCAAACGTTCCGGTAATCTAAGTCTGTCACATGTTAACTTTTGATCTAGGAATTGTCATCTGTAAAATTTGTTGAGCTCTGTATCAATGGAAAATGAGCCACTTAAAGACTCTACCGCTAGTCAGGGGTAAAATTTAGATTTTTTTTACCTTCCTGAAAACTTCGTTTCATAATCTTGATAATGCCAAAAGTTTGACTAAAAAATGATGTATTATAGAATGGTTTTTTTATTTTATTTAAATGGTTAAATGCGGGCCTCAAAGAGTATGTGTATCGAAGGGAGGAAGGGATTAACGTGATTATCTCACCTCATCTGACTGTCTGCTGACTATGACCACAAACCAATTAGCGAAAAGCCAGCAAATCAATTACATGGCGGTGGAGGACGTGTATTAGAATCGAACAGTAGACCTGGAGAACAAACGTTTGTGGGTGTTATAACACATATACAAACTACTCAAGCCCCGAGTACGACTCCTACTGATAGCAATTAACAAAGATGTGAACGAAATCTATGATTCAGACGTCATTAAAATTTCAGAGTTAAAACTGAAATTCGCGTTATGCGTACCCTTCAGCAGCAGTAGGGTAACCCCCCTGAGCCATGCACCCACGGTTATAATAAAGGATAAGGAGGCGGTGGTGCGGACAAATTTATTTAATGCCTCTTTTCAAAACAACTTCATGCTTCATACATTTCTCTTAATATAACCCATGTAGGCGTATAAAACTGTCTAAAAAGAATTATTGGTTTGGGGTTGCGTCCCTCGCGAATTTCATTGGCCAGTCGAATGGCTGGAGAGGGGAAAAACCTCCACCGCATGTCGAAGGTATAGTCTGGAAGGTACTTCTCAAAAGCCCTCTAAAATCACTTTTAGCTTCACCCCCGTCAAATATTTCGAAGACAGTTATTTCTTATAGAAAATGGTCTGAATGATCCGATAAAATAACTGATTTTCGTTTTAGGGATTTCCTGAAGTTTTACTCCTCATCAGTATATATACGTGGATTGCATTTTCCAAATCTTAACACCACACCTGATGCGAATCAAGAGGATTATGCTCATTGGGGGGGGGGGGGGGGGGGGGGGGGGGGGGGGGGGGGGGGGGGGGGGGGGGGGGGGGGGGGGGGGGGGGGG
>JAVFBX010187580.1:0-13742 GCA_034783855.1 Mopalia kennerleyi | reverse complement strand
CTTCGGCTTTTACAAACCAAAATTGAGAAGCAGCTCTGTGATTGGTCAATTTAAGAAACCAATCGACATTGTAGGTGTGGTGATTGCATTAGACCTCAATATAAGCGACAAACAAAACACGGGGAGTGTTTTTGAGATCTGATTTTAATTAGGCTGGTGTGTTAGTAATCCTGCTTCGATTAGCCGTTCACGGGATTGAGTCTGTCTCGATCCAACAGGTATATGATTGAGTCACATGATGTGGCTCTGGCAATCGTGAGGGAGGTTTTTACGAGGTTTCTTCCTGTATTCCACCATAATTAGGCAAGGAGCAATGTTAAGTGTACAATTCGTCGTCATATAAGTGAAATACTCTTGAGTACAAGGTTTAACCCCAATCAAACAAACCTTTGATTGGGATTGATGTTATACTACATATCAGTATTTTCAACATTTGAATTTTTATTTTAATTTTTAAGAACCTATTTCATTGAATGTTGAACAGGCTACATATTGATTTGCGTTTTACACAGTCCTTAAAGGTCTTCCCAAATGGTTGATACCTAGAAAACTTATTCAAACATGTAACATTTATTAGCACATACAGCTCAGCGATAGCGAGTGACGTCACAAGGGGAAAAAGAACACGTCACTATTATCTATAGAAACTTTGCCGCCATTTTATTATTCTCTAAAGAATAATGTATCTCCGGTACGAACTCGGCATTATCCGACTCGGATTGTTCCGAAGTGGATTTCCTCTGCCTACATCACAGTTTGAATAACTTTTTAGCAAAGTTGCAAGTTTGTAAGTGAGTAGAAAAAAGTCTACAAATAGAAAAAATACAGGATATTTTTTTTCAAATTAGTTGGCAATATTATCTTTGGAATGGAGTCCTTTTAAATCTGATTTAAAACCCATTTGGGAAGACATTTAAAAGGGAACACCTGCTTAGTTTTTGGTTTGCTGTGGTTATTAAAATATTTGTGGTATTGAATAAAGCTTGTGTAGTTAAATCATAACAACAAATTGTGTTTCACTCAGTAGATATCACACTTATGAAGATATTCCCACTAAGTGTGCTAGTGTTAAATATGCAAGTTCAGACATAGAGAGGATAGTACACTAATTTCTTCCCCCTTCACTTACATCACAAAATTATATTTTTCACTTTTTTTAAATGGCTTTTTATTTATTTCGTAGATATCCAAAACAACATTTTAAGTATTTAAAACATGTTTTTATCAGATGAAATCATGAAAATAAGATTTTATTAATACCTGTATACATTTAAGGTTATTCACTCAAGTAATAACGTGCCAGCCAAGTGAAGGAAACCACCCTCAATTCCACTAACAAGAAACAGTCACAAGATTTAATACAGAGACATCAAAAACAAATGGCTAACACTGGACCAGCATTTACTAGTCTGCCACAGTGCCACTTATAGAACAGTACAGCACTACTTATAACAGTTTAGCCATGAACTGTTTGAAAAAGGGGGCAAACTGATAGAACACTCTGATGTAATTAATATCACAGTGTCCAAGACAATTCACAAACCTTCCCCCAAACTTCATACCTCACCAACTAATAACCACCTTATTTTGAATGTGTGTGAGACTAAAGAGGCTTTAAGAAATTTAACAATTATTCAAACCAACTACATTTCATTTAAGATGGAAATACTTGGTGTGGGTAAATACTTCTTTGTTTATTGAATACTACATTTCTATCTTCTTGTGAATATATGCAAAACAGTTGAACAAAAGCAATAGAAACAGACTTGTTTTTCCTACTACTCTCAGAACAAACAGCCTTTATTCTTAGAGCTTTGGGGGAGTCTGATATGCACTCTCCGAAATAGTTAAACTATAGTTAATGAATTAATTCAATTCTTGTGCCAACATATATTTAAAAAAAAAAACAGATTATCAAAAATATCCCTACCTGCAATAGATCTCTGCCTTTAGAATTGAGTCTTGGTACAACTTGTTGCCAGGTGGGGCTCACGTGATATAAGGGGTACGGCTGGAAAGTAAAAGTACACACCATTATTTATTCATCTGATTACAACATCAGACATTTAAATTGTATGACTTCCAAGGTCCTTTTTCATCCAACGGCGTCAAACAAAAGTTTGACAGTGTTTGGTCTTGTTCTATCGTGTGGACAGAGACACCCAACAAACTGCAACACGGTAGAACAAATGTTGGCTCTTGTTGTACAACAAATGTTTGATCGTGTAGACAGGCCTTAATAATAAATTTAAAACTCAAAGAAAGGAACAATGACAAACCTGTCGTGTAAATCAATTAAGTCTGCCAATGACACCCAGATTTGTCCCGTCTGAACGCCTGACGAGGCACTTCCTCCCTTCTTGCTGATAGAGTAGAGTAACATGAGACGTTTACGGGTAAGGTCACACTCCTCTAAGTTTGGCTGGTACCATTGAATACATAGATCATTTTCTGAGGCTGATGTCACAGACTTGTCTCCAGGTTTAAATAAATCTGTCCTGGATCCAGGAGGAATTGGAGTTCTGGGGGCAGACATGGTGTCCTGTGATGTGCCACTGTCTGTAGCTTGGACCTGTATCTCTACAGAGCTCATGATGTCTAGTACGTTATCCGAGTAAGATGGGTAAATAAGACTAAGCTCGGTTGCAGAAATATTTGGGCTGATGGGAAGCTCTAACATATCTGGTGGGTATACCGCACAGCAGTTTGCGGCATACACAGGGACGTGTCTTGACAGAAAGTCATGCAGGTGGTTCAGTCGAATGGCCCAGGTGCAGCAATTCAGCATCGTACGAACAACCTCAGAGTTTAAGCCTGTGTACATGTTTGAGTGACTGATAAAACCTAGATCAAAACCAATCAGAGAGCCCGCTTTCTGGTTTTTACCATCGCCCTCATTTTCATTGGATGGAGGGATTGTGTTCGTACAACATAATCTCTGCAAGAGAGACTGGTATCCTAAAACAGAAAAGTAGAATTGAAAACATCTATCATTTTTACAAATAATCCATAATTTATATCAACAACTTAACTGTGATATATCACCAGCTCATTGACTCTGTTTTAGGATTAAGTAACAGCAGCTGTTTTGTAATGACTGATTGATTGGTGTTTCACTAATATGACAGCGGTGTATTCCAACAATAATTGACACTAGCACAAACAAGATGTGAAGTGTTCCCATAATGTTGGAATGGTAATTTTCCTCCAGTGCTAAGTAAAGACAACATTGCTACTCTTCAAACAAACTGTCCATAGCCAGAGGGCTGATTTGAAGTGCATACAGTCACCACCTATACAGGTTCTATGGGTTTATTTTACTATATCTACCTTACCAATGCCAAAAGTAACCGGGTCACCTGGGCTGTAGGCTTATTTAATGGCAGTGTATTCAATTTTCATTGAAAAACCAATCTAACCCATGCTTTTTGGGTGAGGAGGTTTTTTCTTTTTCTAATTCATGAAAAGTAGTTCCCCAATCCCCATTTGTTGAAAAAAAGCAAATAAAACTAGCAAACTAGTTACCAAGAAGATGGATCAAACTGAGATCTGATCCTGCTGCCTTGACCCTTGACACTTCATCATCATAAGTTTCCACCTGTTGGTCTTCTTTGGCATCAACCATGGAAGACAACTCCTCTTCAATTTCATCTGATGAAAGAAACAAAATCATTATTAGTCGGTCATTTGATTAGGGTTAACATGAGACTCAATTTCACTCGAGTTTTTCACTCGACAGATTATCCACAATCGGAAACCTCTTTAAAACCACCCCAGCATTGCCAGAGCAGCGTCATGTGACTCACTCAAATATCTGATGTCTACAGATGGACTCAAAAGCAAGACGGTAAATCATAGTAAGATTGGAAGGTCGGCACACTTACCACTGAGCCACAGCCCCCCTTTATAATGATAGGCGAAAAAAACTAGAACATCGAGGAAAATATAAGCCAAGTTGATGCAAAAGAAATGTTATTCAACGGCTGTAATGCATTTCACAATCACTGCTGATGAAAATAAGTGCAAACAACGTAACTTACTCTTAAAAACTTTCTTTTTCTTCCCAAGGACATAGGGACTGAGCAAGTCAACAGATATAAACTCAGGGAGCTCCTTGAGGGCCTTTGATGAGAGCTGCTGGGACGTAATATTTGTATCTCCACATAGCAATGACCTTGACCTCTGGGCCTGAGCCACTGCCGCTGCACATCTAATAGCCAGCCATGCGGCTCGTCGTTCACGCTCAGAATCTCCAATCTCTTCTTTAGATCGATTAAAGCTTCGTTCCTTCTTACTCTGTTGACAATCAAAATATATTTTTGTATTCTTTTCAAAAGTTTTATTCTCAGCATGATTTTTCTAAATCTTATTTAATTTGTTTATGTTCATAGAAACTGTTACTAGCTAGTCTACATTTCTATATATTATGCATATCATAAACATATTTGGATGTTGAAACATTATGCAGCAAAAAGTTGGCAGATACAAAATTTTGCTTATTAAATAACATTACCTTCCAACGTTTGGCAGATTTCTTCTGTGAGGAAGGTCGACTGACCAATGAGCTTTCTCCATCACTGTCAGACTGTCCCTCATTGGCTGAGCCTAATCGACCAATCAAACCACTGCTGTAGAGATATGTCAGAGCGATCTCCAAGTAACCTTGGCGGATAAGTCTGAAAACAAGTAATAAATTACTGATAAAATCGATTGAAATGAATTAAATATTATTCTAAAAGTGGGAAAATTCATGAACTAAATCGACCAATAATATTATATTTATAATGTTATAGCTAGATACCAATGGTAAATTTAGATGTTATTGTAAGATTTTTCACAACTAACTTTTTGACTGTATAAGAATTTAATGTTAAAATTCAAATAATTCTCTAATGCCTTTACTGACATAATCCTCAAGATTCTGTGATCAACCGTTACATTTTATTAATAAGAACATATAATAAAAGCATATTAAATCAACATTTGTATAGAAAAAAAATATAAGAAAGGCCAAAAAGGTAAACTTATCAAAGTTAGCTTAATTTCATCAACTTAATTCCTAAATTGTAATGAGATGAAATGAATGGCGATATAATGTACTGACCCAAGGTCATGGTTGTTGGCGTAGCTGATCTTGATGGAATCCAGTAGAGTGGATACAGCATGTCTGGGTTGATACCTTCCTAACATCACCAATTGTCTCTCTACCTTACCTACACACACAAAATCAACATTACAATACTGTACATTTTGCTAGTCGGTGTAACATGAGGAGATAATAATCTACTTTGAATTTTTTTTTTTTGGAGGGGGGGTAATCATAGGGCATATTGAGGTATATTTTATTCACAAGATATTATTCCAGCCCAATAAGTGAAGGAAACCACTACTGAAGTCACCAGCAACAAAATAGCAGCGTGAAAGAACAACAAATTATTTTTGTGTTAGCACTGAGAGCACAAGGTCATAGAGGGATCCCTGCAAGCTAGAATTTCTGTAGCGGAATCAGTCCTAGGGAGACTAGCTCTTTGGTAAATTGTGCTACCCAGACTTAATAAAGCTATTATCATGAAAAGATAGCAAAAGACAACCTGATTTTGTCTTTCAAACTGTACATTAAACAAATTCAATATACTTAGGTCAACTTTGTTCATCAGAATTCACCAAATAATGATAATACATATCAACTTTGGGTAAACTCTCACGGAAACTGTATTACATTTATACTTGTATCCCATTATTAGTCAACATTAGTTAACATTTTCATTATTAGTTAACATTATTAGCAAGTATTATTAATTAACATGTTCAGTTAATATTACTATTACTAGTTACAATATTAGTTAACCTACTTAATATTCAAATTTGTTGGATCGTATATATGTGAATGTATTATAGGCAGCAAAAAAGTATTTGTCTGAAGTTTATTCTGCTTTAGTAAGAATTTGAGACAAAGAGGCTGACCTATATTGAGGAGTATATCTGCCTCCAGATGTGCCTGTCTGTTTAGGCTGACTTGACTTAGCTGTAGTGCGGTCATTAACACTCCCAAACATTCACCCCACTGTACCTCCAAATAATTGATAGACTCACTAGGAAAGAGAAAACGGTGACAAATATATATCAGTACAAAGTATATTATCTTAGATTATAATACATACATACATACATACTTACACACATTGAATTCATTCCGTGAAATCAGACATCAGAAATGTGTTTTTTTATTTTTTTAACTTGAATAGAAACGCTCATCAATTTCAACAAACCAGGTTTCATTATATTGCAACATATGCCTACATTTTATTTGATAACTAACATAACAGAGAAGTTTCATATCAGTAGTGACACAAGAAGTACAGGGCTCCTGGCAACACTACAGTAACTTGAAACCTAATATATAAAGTTAGCACAAATTCCCATTTGAATATTTTTAATTTAACTTTTTGGCAAGTTGAATATGATACTTAAATCTTTATGAAATTGAACAGCCCCACTCTTTACTATCACTTGAAATAGCACAAGTTATCTTTTCACACATTTTATTTCAATAAAAAGGCAAATCCATAAGTCATAAACTTACTTTTGAGAGCTAAGTGAAGCGGTATGTCTGGACATTGTGTACCCAATACGTAGTTTAACTTGAGCCAATCGGATCATGTGTGGCAGATAGAGGTTTTGTATTGGACTAGCTGGACTGGAGAAATGAGGCCTCTCTCCGCTAGGATAGTAATGTTCAATTGCCTCACCTAAGTCTTCCATCTAAAACAAGAAACATCCAAATAAATCATCCCTGTTATTCAGAATTCTTATTCATAAAAAAAAATTGTAAGAATTATACAGCTTTCTGTTTTGGTCTACTGTGACAAGAAGAAAAAGGCTCAAACCCCAAACTATTAATCTCTGATCACTTCTCAACTTCCTGTTGTCCTATAAGGTGATTCTGTCTGATTGATGATTGGTGTTTAGTGCTTTACAGAGGAGTATTTCACTCTCATGGCGGCGTTACACCCAAACATCACTAACACAACCTCATGAAAGAAATATTTGACCGAGGTGAAACATGGCCAAGTTTGATCATACTGCCCTTTTGGAATTTATTACTTTTAACCATTCAGGACAAAATAAGAAATTTCATTATTACATTTTCAATATAATAATGTAAATTTAAAATTGCTACTTTATTCTATATGAAAGCACACAATACAATA
The DNA here is from genome assembly GCA_034783855.1 of Mopalia kennerleyi. Taxonomy (NCBI): domain Eukaryota; kingdom Metazoa; phylum Mollusca; class Polyplacophora; order Chitonida; family Mopaliidae; genus Mopalia; species Mopalia kennerleyi. Next base: position 6,531 of record JAVFBX010187580.1, on the reverse strand, counting down.
CTTCTTTCTCGTTTATACATTTTAAGACATATACTGATGTCATAGTGCCACAAAGATAAAAATAAGATCATATAGCACTGGCTTCAGCACCAAAATCAAACGCTGATTTTTTTTTAATAGACTGGTTCGTTTACTATACAATGTGAGATAAAAAGTTTATTATTTTGTACCTGTTTTAGCAGCACTTGTTGGCATTGGATATATGATTTGAGTTGTTTGGTTTGGTCGAGCCCACCAGGAGAGGAACTGGCCCCCTCAAGATCTGTTTGTAACATGAGACTGGTAGCCAAGAGATTCTCCCCAGCCAGGGACAGATGAGGTAACTCTTCCAACATTTTTATTATATCCTGCCAAGAGAAAAACAATGATTAGAGATTAGGCTTCTTGTAAGAGGAGATCAATTTAAATAAAATAACATGTGGATGTTTGTAAACCATTTTTCTTTTAAAATAAGTTCAATTCCTTTTGTTTGTGCATTCTATACTCCGGCTTTGAAATTCCTAATATTAGACTTGATATTAGGCGTGTGTAAAATATGCAAATCAGGGAAAATAGAAGATGAATATCACTTCTTATTGTGCTGTAGTTATTACTCAGGTCTACGAAAGAAATATTTTGATAAAAGAATGTGTATGGCCAAATGTTCAAAAATTGAAACAATTATTGAATGTAAAACCAAAGAGAAATATGATCAATTAAGCACTTTTCTGACGGAGGCTCTAGCATTGAGAGCTCAGACTACAGGATTTGTATAACTGTACCTGTGGGCACTGAAGCTATCTTCATTGTAATGTATTATGTATTTGACAGGAGATGTTTGTTTGTTTGTTTGATTGGGGTTTAACATCATTACTTATATGACTGTTCGTTGTCCTATTATGGTGGAAAACCGATAGGAGACCTTGTAAAAACCACCCCCGCAATTGCCGGAGCCACACCGTGTGACTCACTCATATACCTGAGGGTCGACAGACGGACGCGACCCTGTGAACGGTAAATCGCAGTAGGCGTTAGAAAGCGCACTCGCTAACCACTAGGCCACGGCCGCAGGCTATTTGACAAGTGAAAGGCTCAATGACTAATTCTTGAAATTAAATCAATCCTTTAATCAATCAAATAATACATCGTAAACAGGTTATGTTTGTTGTTCGTCTGTCAATCCTCAATCACTCAAAGACAAACAAGTCAACATATTGAGAAAATGGTCATATGATATATATGAGTTATGACATGTTTGCTGGGGGATACCTGGAGAATAAGTAGTGTAACGGTCAAGCTCTTGCCCTCGATGATGTTGAGTTCAACCCCTTGCATGAAGAACTCGGCCTGCATCTCCACATCACCGCATGCTTCAGACTCAGCCACACCTTCAGCACAGTACTGACGACAATCAGCCAAATCAGTGAGCACCTTGTTTTCAGGACCTGGGAGAAAGATGAGGAATCACAGCCATCTCAGTTTTTGTCATTTGGAAAGATTGTTTGTTTGCTCAATTGGGGTTTAACGTTGTACTCAAGGGTATTTCACTTATATGACGACAGATTGTCCACTTCACACTGTTCCTTAACTTATTACGGTGAAAAACCGAGAAGAAACCTCGTAAAAACCACCCCCGTGATTGCCGGAGCCACATCGTGTGACTCACTCATATACATGATGGTCGACAGACAGACTTGATCCCGTGAACGGTAAATTGGAATAGGATAAGGAAGCGTATATGCTACCACAAAGCCACGGCGGGGGGCCATCATTAAGAAAGAACAGTCAGGATCATTGTAATTGTCACACACATTTTATACTTAGTTGAGAGCAACCCTTTTCTTTGTTTGTAACTAAATCCATGTGTGTAGAGAAACAAAAATTGTGTTTTTTAGTTTGCTCCTAAAACTGAGGATAGATTTAAGTTTCTAAGAGGAACAGTTATTGGGAAGTAAATCAAATCTATGCAGAATCTGTCCAATTTTGAACTGCAAGAAAATAAGGAATTAAAGACGGTGGTTCAAAATTGTTTTTTTTAATACTATTTAATCTTATACAATATTAAAATTTCTGTGTTTTATCACTTCTATTGTTTTACAATGGTATGAAAAGTTTGTTTCAAAATACATTCATGAATTCTATGTGTTGAAACTTTGATGAACACATAAAAATGAGAAAGAAGGAAAAATTGTTGGCCCATGGACACAGTAGGCTTTTAAAACATTTTTAACAGTTTGTACTATGTTAGATGTTACAAGTAAACATAGAGGGAAAAACCAGAGAACCCAGCAAACGGCATGATGGTTTAATAACTTCACAAGGCTTTAACCCATGATTTAATTGATAGATTAGTTGGTGTTTAAAGATGTGCCCACAGGTTTGTCAAACAATAATTGTGACACTAACACAACCATAAAATATGATTTGTTTGTTTGATTGGGGTTTAACGTCGTACTCAAGGGTATTTCACTTATATGACGACTGATTGTCCAGTTCACACTGTTCCTTGCCCTAGTATGGTGGAAAACCGGGATGAAACCTCGTCAGATGTGTTTATTTTAAATTTTTATTTTTTACCTTTGATATCTCCCAAACCTCGGACTTCCATTAGCTGACTTTTGACAAGAGCCAGACGACACTGTAGCCATAACCTGGCATCTAGACGAGATCTACTCTGGAAATTCTGATATGTAAACTGACTGTTATCAGCTTCCGTAACTGGGATATCTCGAGACTTTAAATGACCACTGCCGCTCTTACTTTTCAATGAGGACGGTCTGGCAAAATATAAAATACATAAAACACAAATAAGAGAACGGACAAGTTGATCATGATATTAAAGTGATTTATCGGTACTGATTGATACAGGTTTTATGCCGTGCTCAAATGTATTCAATTTTAAAACAGCTCTGTATTCCAACTGTACTAAATCGACACTCGCACAAAAATAAAATATGAAGTGTTTTAAAATGCTGAAAACATAATACTGGTATTCCTCCATTGTTATGTAATTGTTTGTTTGTTTGATTGGGGTTTGATGTCCTACTCATATATTTCACTTATATGACGACGGTTTGTCCACTTTACACTGTTCCTTGCCCTATTATGGTGGAAAACCGAGAGGAAACCTCGTAAAAACCACCCCCACGATTGCTGGAGTCACATTTTGTGACTCACTCATATACCGGAGGGTCAACAGACGGACTCGATCCCGTAAACAGTACATCGAAGTAGGCATTAGAAAGCGCAATCGTTAACCACTACGCAACGGCTGTGGGCCCATTGTTACGTAAAGACAGAATTGCTACTCTCCAAACAAACAGCCCTTAGCCTGAGGGATAACAGTTTAAAACAACCGTAGGTCGAATGAAATCCAAATCCTTGGGAACAAATTTTGAAAGTTATGTATGAGCCTTACAAGTGCAGGATTAGAGAGAAATATTTTATATTACATTTTGTATTTGAGAATTTTTTTTTACATTTTTCCCAAGAGTGTTTACATGTACATGTTTAATCAAACTATGTCAAGTCTTAGCTTATGGATAAAACTGAGATTGAGAATGGTTTTATAGATTAAAAAAAGCCAGAAAAAAATAATAAAAGACATTAATTTAGCATTTTATATTAAAACCTAATGATTAAAGTATAAGGTCCTTCAACATATGATAGTTCTTTTTAAAAAAAACAAAACGAAAAAGGTTGGCGAAGAGACATTTTTACAAGTTCCCCATTTCTTAAGGCATCCTAGCCATTCAGTCAGGTTTTGAACGCAGTTCCACTTGTGTCAACTTTTGCATAACTTCCGTGTTTGAATACCAACCTGAAGTTGACTCAATTGGCCATGGAACAACTATTGCATGTAGGAGAACATTATATATCCTTATTGACTTGTGAAAATAACAATACTATGTTGTTATTAATCTATCCTAACTACAAACAATCTGATTAAATCAAGATCTAAATTAACTCAGCAGTTTGTATTGTCACATCGTAGATCTGTGATCATTGATAGAAGTCCTCATTAGGGACCCAAACTCAACTCACTTTTAGCTGGCTTCTCTTTTTAACTATGAATATCCAATATTTTATCAAATTTTCATCCAGGGTTTTAACTTAAAATATATGAGGTTTTCATGACATCAAAAGCCTGATAAACTATAATCTTATTCAAATTGGGTAAAATTCAAAAATTCAATTTCTAGTAACAGCTTCTTGTGAAAATGACTTGTATTAATCTCTGTGTACGTGTCTCAAACTGTGTTGATGAACACAACTGCTACAGGAGTGATGAAAGACGATTGTCTGAATTATCCAATGAAAAATCAGGTAACATGAGGCTGTGGTAAACAGATTATTCTGTAAACTGCTTGTAGCTTGCAAGGCAGGCTAAGGGGAATCCCCAGTTAGTAAAGGTTTGGAAGCATCTACATGGTCAAGCATTCCAAGCCAGTTAGCTAAATGATTTACTCAGATCTACATTTAGTGACAAATATCAAGGAGCTGGTCTAAATCTGGATTCAATCAGATTGAACTACAGACAATGAGAACAGGAACTACCACATATACTACTAAATTAAAATAGCCAATATACCCATCTCTGTTCATAGCATCTGAACTGAAAAGGTAAACATTCACAAAATGGTAAACACATTGTATGAAACTTTCTCCCGTACAAGTGGGAAAGTATCACTGATAGTATCAAGGATAGCGTGATCAAAATATCAGAATAATAAAAAAACGCAAAATATTAAAGCAAATGATACATAATTTTAAATTTAATCTTACTCGAAACTGATTAATTGATGCGCTCCAGTTAAATCAGTTTTATAACGGCGGTGTGTACTTCAAACAGTAGCAGTAACCCAACAAAACAGCAATGTGAAATGTAATATATACATGTACATGAACTTTATTGTAACAAAAATTTATATATAGCGCTAACAATGGGGTTGAAATGGAATGAAAAATAATGTCAAAATCGAACAAACCTGGCAGGCTTTGGAGGGTCAGGTAATTGCTTGAAAATGTCAGTATTCTGTAACATCTTCAGAGCAGACAGGACAATACGAGCAGCCATTGGGGCATGATGTTTCTGACAAGCAATGGCAGCCTGTTCTAGGCGGCAGAGAACCACTAATTCCAATTCTGCTGAAGCTAGTTTATCAACTCCTACAAAACAAATAAAATTGCAAATATAAATGCATTGCTGGGGTAACATTTCAAACAAGATTTCACAGAATAATCGACAAATCCTTTGTGTACTTTACAAAATGGGTTCTTTTTTCTTTCTTTGGTTGGGGTTCAATGCATAAATTGTTCTGTCATTGTGCTCATATTTCTATTAACAACAACAACCTCGACATAGACCCTTCAAAGATATGATAGCGTAAGTTAACGATTTTCAGAAACTCTTATTAGACAACACAACCATTGTATGAATGGAATAAGCCTCAGTCTAATGCAAAACTATAAACAAATCAGTGAGAATATAGTGAATACTCTAATCCTATATTTGTCAATTTTATTCATTGCATGGCAGTTAAAAAGATAAACTAAATAAAAGGGAAAAAACCACAACTCACCTCATTCCTACAAAACCTGAGATTAAAATTTTAACAAACATTTGAGAAAAGTGGCATACTAACCCTGGTCTTGTTCAGCTGCTTCAACAAGAACATCAGAAAGGGAGGTAACCATTTGATCTGCCACCCCCAGTATTGTCCCTTTGATCATCTCCATTGTTAATGGTTGTTTACTCTCAGAGAGGCGTTTAGTTATTGGTGTGGACTCATCATCATCGTTGCCTGGACAACCAAATGATAGACTTTGTGATATGAAAACCATTATTTATCATTTAACCACTGGATGTTTTACATCACATCCAGTATCAGTAGTGGTTGAGTATTTAAATTAATGAGCTCATCTAATCACCTGATAATAGTGTCTTCATTGATAAATCCACATCCATTTAGTCATGTGACCAGTATAACTTATCATTCCCAAATGACAGAGATCACTGGGGTCAATAAACATGTATGTGTAGTACAGCCCAAAGTGCTAAATAGACCTGTACGTGTAGGATAGCCCAATGAGCTATATAAACATGGACTTGTAGGTTAGCCCAATGAGCTAAATAAACATGGACTTGTAGGATAGCCCAATGAGCTCAATAAACATGTATGTGTTGGATAGTCCAATGAGCTCAATAAACATGGACTTGTAGGATAGTCCAATGAGCTAAATAAACATGTATGTGTTGGATAGCCCAATGAGCTATATAAACATGGACTTGGTGGATAGCCCAATGAGCTATATAACCATGTATGTGTCATATAGCCCAATAAACATGGACTTGTTGGATAGCCAAATGATTTAAATAAACATGGACATGTAGGATAACCCAATGAGCTAAATAAACATGTATATGTTGAATAGCCCAATGAGCTAAATAAACATGTATGTGTTGGATAGCCCAATGTTTGTTTGTTTGTTTAATTGGTGTTTAACGTCGTACTCAAGGGTATTTCACTTATATGACGACGGAGACAAAAA
>JAVFBX010187569.1:0-13744 GCA_034783855.1 Mopalia kennerleyi | reverse complement strand
CCACAGCATCTACATAGTAAGGTTTGTTTTAAAACGTGTCTCTGAAAGTTTATCTAGTGTATGAGTTGAGTAGTCGACCTTCCTGTGTCACTTCTAACTACTTCTTACACTCTTACAAATAATGGTTCTTTAGAAGATGGTTCTATTTAGAACCATTACGAAAATAACGGTTCATTGATACAAGAATAAAGGTAGAAACACTTAATACTTGTAACAGTTGCTGTGAGGGCTCCTTACAGAACTGTAAAGCCTTTCACTAAATTTACGAATGAAGAATCTTAAAGGGTTCCATTAGAGCTATACTTTGGTAACAGTCCTCGTGTTTTGTGAATTAGACAATGAAATTGTCGAGGGAGAACAAATTGCCCCTCCTCCTGACATACGTAGAAACCTGTTTTACTGAACTGTGGATATGGCTCCGTTGTAAGCTTGTCGGACGGCTGACCCTCCTTCGATGCCCCGTTCACAGGGTGTTTGCTCGTTAGTCATCGGGTTTATCCGGGAGTCGTTGGAAGCGGCTTCGTCTACCTAAAGGTTTTTTTACTGTGTTTTCTATCGTTTTAACACCTTATTTAAGTAATGCACAGTACGAAAAGAACAATCGTTCTACATAAAAGGGAAGTACCATTTTGTACTACGTTAAACCCTAATCAGATACACAATTAAACGAGTGCTCCTTTGAGTATACTTACATGTTGTTTCTCCGTCTACCACAGGGTCTCCGTGAAAGGTTGAGACTGATTTGGGATGCTTTTGCTGTGGTTTTTATATAATTTTACTAACTAATTACCATCTCTTTTAGAGTTTTACGCACGTAACAAAACATACGACCGCATTGTGTTACTCTTGACCTATCAGTTCCAGCTATTTAAACTACCTTAACAAAATATCAAAAAAAATGAAATTCTACCATTTGTAGGTGTTAGATTTTTTTTGCCTAAAATAAGATCGATCTTTAGCGTATCAGTTTCATGTGTCATATGTTCTCAGCAATTGGATCTCTCGTTGTACAAGTGTTTGTGTCTATTTCTGAATAGTTAAGTGTTTTTAACCTTTACATATGTTAATTATCCAATGATACCGTTTATGTGGCCTATTTGCCGTGTTTTTATTGTCTTATAAGAGAAGAGAAAAACAAGTTTCGTTTGTTTTGGTTGTATTAAACTTTGTTAAGCCAACATATGTATGCCCGTTAATATATTCAATGGAAATGTAGACAGACGGAGAAAACAGTGTTTGAACATGTGTTTAATCAGATCGATGGGCGCCGTCAAGTTTGACCAAATCTTTGGTTCTCTGTCATTGCTTTTATAAATGTAGTTAGTTAACATACACAACATACCAGAAACATATATAATTATTATTTTTATTGGCGGACTATTTCTAAAAAATTGTCCATGTCTGATTAATTAGATATACAATAAAGAATATATATATTTGATGAGAGAATTACGCCATGTCCACAATATTCAAGGGAGATAACTATGTGTCTTTAGCCTCACACACATTCAAAACATGCAGATCATCGAGTTGCCTGTGTAATTAAACATTTGCATGAAGTATTGGGTGAGCGTTGTTACTTGTCTTAACTCTTTGAAACTATTCAAAGTGTGATATCAATTATATCAGGGTGTGTTCTATCTATTTCTGTCACTCCGAAAGTTTAGACTTAGCCTCTTTTAACATAATTGACAACAGTTCGTGCTTTCTCCCCGCGGGGATGTTTAAGCGGCGATTTTAACATGGCGTTATTTGTTTTATTCCAGTTCTGAGTCATACGTTAGGTTATTTCATTCGTAGGATGGCGTTCTGGTCCCATGGTTCGAGGGAATCACAATTGGCAGGCAAACACCGACAATCTATCTAATGAACACATGTTGCAGCATACGTCATAGGTGTGCAAATCAGCAGCGAAAGACGTGCAAAAATAACGGGCGTGTCGCTGCATCCAAGTTTATGATTAGAGCACTGTCTGTCTCAACAATCCACCGCTATTAGTATCAGTGATTTGCATACTACCGGTACAACTCGGTAAGGTTTTAATTTGTTTATTTGATGGGGGGTTTACGTAGTAGTTTGTGCTTTTCACTCATATGACGACGTGCTACCTCGTTGTGGGCTAAAGAAATCATGATTGACAAGAAAAGAAAAACAGGCGTAATAAACAAAATCAGCAGAGCTCGGCTTCGAGCAGACTCTTAGCTTTGATAGAACCAAGCATTTGGTTACGGATGAACAATCCCTTCCGAAGGTCAAAATTCACCTTTTTGTTTCTTTATAAAAAACGTTCTTACGCGCTATTGACATGCTTTCATCAAGTTGTAACTTACCATTTTTACTCTCTTACATTTCCGTAGCATTTCTGCTGGAACTGGTTACATTATGAACATGAGTTTTATGGTACACCGTCCTTAATGGGTACAAAACGAAATTTAATCATTATTTAAAACCACTTTTCTTGTATGTTCAACTTTTCGACATCCAAACGAGTGTGAAGTTTCTTTTTTGACTGAGTTTAGTTTTAGCATGGAGCTATAAAGAGCTCTTTCTTTAAAGCTCCATGGTTTTAGGAAGTAGATCGTTTGAAGCGGAGAGGTGCCGGTACTTTCAGTTCACCTTTAAAAACGTGTTTCCATTTTAAATAGTGAAAAATATAACGCATTTGATTTGTCAGAAATTTGATGACGTAGGCGTTGTGCAATCCCCATACAACGCTCCAATATGCAGGGGCTTTTGCATATATTTACTATATGCTGACTATCAATTTCAGCCACTGCATAAGAATGTTTAGCGCGAGACACACACCAGAGGGCGCTATTGGAGACTGGATATCAAGAGCCAATCAGTTGAGTTTTATAGCGCTTAATTGTTTGGTTTGCCTTTTGTTTACCTCGTATCTAAGGCCGAGGTCAAGGTTTAGCGCGTCGCGGGAAATGTGGAGTTGTTGCTGTCATATAATCAGCGTTGATACGAAGGTTTTTGCCTCGAAACAGCCGATACTATAGGCGCCCGACAGCGGCGTTTTTCACAAGCCGGCTTGTGCATCAATCACCGAGTAAATGAAGCTGTATTAGTATATATAAAAAACGCTGTGTGTTATGAGCGTATCCCCATATGGCTACGAAACAACCTCGATTTTAGAGCGCCCCTAGCGGGGAAAAGCTTTATTAGCGTGATATCTATTGAATCGTACTTGTTGAGTATAATTTTAGAATTACCTTTACTCAATACCACAACACATCAACATCTCTGCAATCTAAAGCAGCTGTTTTATTTTTTTAAAGGTTAACAAATTCGACCCAGTGTGTTACAAGTATATAGGTTTCGTTTATTAATTAGAAAGTCTATCGCCCCCATCTTCTCTAGCCAAGGGTTTTATATCCGAGCTACTCTGCATTACAACCCTTGGCGGATAATTCATGTACAATGGGACTCGGCTTCCAGGCGATTGATTGGATCCGTGCGAACTTCTACGCATCCAATCGGATTTTTGGAACTTGTTTGGGGTATTCAGCCAACTCAGTGAAACTATTGGATATGTACCTACCGCTACAGACACCAAATCCCAGTACTGCTATACAAAGTTAAACAAAACTGGAGAACAACATTCAACATAGGTTATCTACGCTGGTTGGATGTAACTGTAAACAGTTTTGAGTTAACATTTTATCCGCCAGATGGCGTAGCTGAAACTCTCGTTGTATATTAATTATCTGCCAAGGGTTGTAATGCAGAGTATCTGGGATATAAAAACCCTTGGCTAGAGAATATGATCGCCCCCGGCTCGTGCGCAATTAATCAATTCAGGTGCTTTTTTGTCATGTGCAAATATTTAATTTGCACGTATAACAGTCCCGTTATTTCCTGTGATCAACACTTCCCCCGCCAGAACACCTTCTATAACTGCGTAGTACAGATAGGTGTTGCATGAAAGCAAAATCAGTGTTCAAACTGGCCGTCCAACACCTAGAATTTTCTGTGATATCTATCGACTCGTGTTCCAGTTAACCTTAAACAGAGGAGTAAATCATTCGCTTATCTTTGTCTCTTTTATTTGATAATGCACCTAGGTTTGTTTCATAGCTTTAATAATGTGCCTAGGTTTGTTTCATAGCTTTAATAATAAGCTCAACGGCCTATGTTTGTCTCTTAGCTTTAATAATGTGCCTATGTTTGTCTCTTAGCTTTAATAATGTGTATAAGTTTATCTCTTAGCTTTGATGATGTGTCTATACACTGATAAAAATATTCCTTAACATCTTTAGGAAAAATTAAGGAATATCTCTCGAATAAAGCACCAGCGGAATATTCCATAATTTTCACGGAATATGACATGGAATTTGTCTCGTGGGCAAGGATTATTCCAACCATATTTATGGATAATCCTTAAAGAGTTACGAAAAATTCCACAAAGTTAAGAAAAATTCAACATAAAAGGCCTCATGGAATGGTTTCCATAACTTTGTTAAGGCATTTTTTTTTTGCGGTGTACGTTTATCTCTTAGCTTTATTAATGTGACTATTTTTGTCTCTTAGCTTTATTAATGTGACTATGTTTTTCTCTTAGCTTTAATGATGTGTCTATGTTTATCTATTAGCTTTAATAATGCGCCTATGTTTGTCTCTTAGCTTTAATAATGTGACTATGTTTATCTCTTAGCTTTGATGATGTGTGTATACGTTTATCACTTAGCTTTATGAATGTGACTATGTTTGTCTCTTAGCCTTAATAATGCATCTTATATTTCTATACTTGTCCCTCAGCTTTGATATTGTGCCTATGATTGTTTCCTGGTTTAAATAATGCACCTATAATGCATCTTAGATTGATATATTTGTCTCTTAGCTTTGATAATACGCCTATGTTTGTTTCTTTACTTTATTAATGCGCCTATGTTTGTCTCTCAGCTGTAATAACGAGCCTTTGTTTGTCTCTTAGCTTTGATAATGCGCCTTATTTTGTTTGTCTCTGAGCTTTAAATGTACCTATGTTGGTCTCTTGGCTTTAATAATGTGCGCAAGTTTGCCTCTTCGCTTTAATAATGCACCTATATTTGTATTTTAGCTTAAATAATGCATCTATGTTTGTCTCTTAGCTTTTATAATGTATTTACATTTGTCCGTTAGCCTTAAACATGCTCCTTGTTTGTCGAATAGCTGTACTAATGTGCCTATGTTTGTCTCTTAGTTTAAATAATGTGCCTAGGCTTGACCCAACTTCAATAATGCGCGTATGTTTGTCTCTCAGCTTTAATACTGCACATATGTTTGTCTCTTGTACATACGCTTTAACAAGGCACCTTTGTCTATAGCTTTACTAAGAGACATGTGTTTGTTTCTTAGCTTAAATAATGAGCCTATGTTCGTTTCTTAGCTTAAAAAATGTTACTATCTCAAATTAATGGTTTCATGGCTAAATTTAAGCATGGCGGGAAAACTCTGTCTTTTCTCTTGTTATTTTCTGACCTGAGTGTCTTTCAGTTGGTACTTTTTTCACGTCCTGGGTATGGGTCACACCCATTTGTTTGAAGCGACTAGGTAATTCGTTGGATCCTGAGACAATATGGGTGAGATTCCATTACACTTACTTCCACAAAGCGATATGGCTGTTTTTGCACAATTTTACAATATTCACGCATGTATATTTTGTGAACAGGATAACTTGAAGATGTATTAACTTTTCATCTTCAAACAGGAAAGTTTCTGCATCCACACGATTCCATTTAGTCATATTCCGCAAAACAATATGGCTGTCGTGCCATTTATCAATTTTTACGATATTCCGCAGAACAATGTGGCTGCCATTTTTGTAATTTTACAATATTCTGATCTGCATTTCACGAAATTTGGCAGATCTATATGGCTTTCATTATATAATTTTTACAATTATAAACGTCTGTATACGTGTTGTAAACCCAGTGACTTGAAAACAAATTCAAATATTAACTTCAAATCGAATGGCACTTTCACACAATTCCATTAAACGATATGGCCGCTAATGCACTATTGTAAATATTTCAGTCTAACCTCTATACCTGTATCTATGTGTTGTGAACACGGTTGCTAGAAGACAAATTAAACTATTTACTTGTGCTGAAGATCTTTATCCAATATAGCTGTGCCATTTTGGTTCAAAGACAAGAATCTGTATTGTACGGCGGCTCATAGGAGTCATACATTGCTTTTTTTTGTATCATTATATTTTTTTTTAATTTCTACCCGTCCTGAAATTCATTTCCACCCGCCCCGAAATTCATTTCTGCGCAGCCCGAAATTAATTTCCACCCGCCCCGAAATTCATTTAAACCCTCTCCGAAATTCATTTCTACCCACCACGAAACTAGTCAGGGCGGGTATAGAAATTAATTTTGGGGCGGGTGGAAATTAAAAAAATAATAATAAGACAAAAAAAGAAATCCATGTCCCCTATGAGCCGCCGTAGTATTGCACTTACATTCGAGTAAGCATGTCCGTTAATTAGTTTATTTAACAGGCGGGACTGACATCATTGTTCGAAAACACCGTCAGTCACCAGTCTGTCCGTTGAATGCATTGGAAGGCTTCTGTAACATCACGGCGTATACAGAAGCTTGGCCACCCAAGCGCAATGTTAATCTGTTGTATACATATTAATTTAACTCTTTGAGTAGCACATACGTTAAGCATGTTTTCAGTTGACATGCGGTTTTTAAAAATCAAGTTTTTAGTACCATGTGGATATGTACTAGCGGCTGTTTGTTGTTTCGTTTGGGGACGGAACCCTCACTTTCGGTTTCATGTGAAAACGTCCACTAGTGCATGCAGTGGGGAGATTAGATGATATAACTACAGTGTTTTCGAACAATGGCGTCAGTTCCGCTTTTTAAATTAGCTAAGTAACAACTATACTAATTCGATTGCAAGTGTAATACAGATATTTGTCTTTGAAAGTAGGCCTATGCAATGAAATAATAAGTTTAGGTCGAAAATCAGTTGTTTTTTTACCGTTAATACAAAGACATCACAAACAGATCAACACTATGTTGTCCCTTAGCCCTGGTAGCACCAGGGCAACAGGAAGTAGATATAAGCTTATACATATTAATTCATAACTTTAAATACTAGTATAGCTTCTCGCTTTGCGATGCCGGATGTAGTTGGATTCATCAAACTCCATGGACCCAAATTGCCGCCATTGCATGCATATATACTTAACATAAGTTATTCCTGTGTGTTTTGTGAAGAGTGTACCATCAAAACAAACTTACAAATTAAGTTCAAAATTTGAATGCAGACTTCATCTTCCCAAAACAAGTTTCAAAACTTGCAAAGACCGATATACATATTTTCACGTCGTAAACTTTTCTTCTATAAACATCTAGCCTTGGCAAGATGGTAATACTGTTGACAAGATGAGTGTGACCTCGTTCCGTCAAATAGTCTTCTCCGTGTTACTGACCTGCATGGGTCAACTTTATCAAAGCTTTCTTAAGCTAAGATGCTAGTTAAGACCTAAGACCAAGGAGACAAGCCTCTTTCACAAACCCCTTTAGTTTATAAGTATCAAGTGTTATGGTCAGCTTATCGTAGGGAGGCTTTGTGGAAGTGGACCCGGGTCTCTAGTGACTATGTTCTCTTTCTCTTGTTTATATAATGTAGGCCTATATATATTGGACTGTCATTGTTATTTTTACCAGTCTGATCAATTGTATAGTTCAAAGGTCAGCTGACAGTTTACCCTTAAACGCTGGGTTTGGGGTCAAATGGCTGCATTTAGGTTTGGAACGCTATTGTTGTTGTAACATGATGCAAAAGTCTTACATCGACAATACACATGTCTCGACGTTTGCTCTTTCGCCAATGTGTCTGTAAGCTGTATTACAAAGCATAAAGTTTTATACTGGAATACCGAGGAAGCTGACAGCAGTTCACTTTCATTAACACTGCATTTGGCCCTAATATCGTGTTACTGTTAGCTGCCCTTCACTAGGGGTCAGTTCTCCGTTTCTTTTTCGACACCCTTATCAAAAGATTAATTATCGAACACATTGGGCTAATCAGTGTCTGTGTGATAACACAAGAAAAGTGCTTGAAACTAGGAAATAGATGTGATGGTAAAATGTATTGAGGGTGTTCTTATGTATACCGCTAAACAAAATCCTATTTTTTGCCTATCAGTTTCCGTCACATGGATTTAATTGATTGATTGATTGGTGTTTTACGCCGTGCTTATGGGTATTTAACTGATATATGACGGCGCTGTATTCCAACCGCTGTAAATGACATTAGCACAACCAATATGTGAAGCGTTTCCATGATGTTGGAAAGTGAATTTCCCCCAAACTGTCCTTAGCCAGAGGGCCCGTTACATGGAAAAACTAACTGTGTTTCTGTAACGGTACAAACGATTTGAAACGGCTTTGCAACCTGAACAAATCCCAAGGCCTAAAGCTCAACCAAGTTTCAAAGTTTGCTATTAATGTGTTCGTGATGCAGACAATTTCTTCCCACCAATCCGGTTGAAATTGGGATGATCACAACTATTACGCAGTCTTATTCCAAGGGCCGAGAAGACAATTTCTTGCACCAATCAGGTCAATCTAATTAAAATCAGATCTTAAAAACGCTCCCCGTGTTTTGTTGGCTCTATATTGAGGTCTAACGCAAACACCCTACTTTCAATGTCGATTGATTTCTTAAATTGACCAATCACAGAGCTGCTTCTCAATTCTGGTTTGTAAAAGCCGAAGATTTTCGCCGACGAACGGAAGTGTCCCGACTGTGAATTTTTACATGACCAACCAATTCTCTTTTAAAGATACTAACAAATTTCACTAATCTTCAATTAAAATTTGTTTCCATTTAAGGTTGACCCACATTACACATTTTCAAATTTTTAAGCAGCTATAGTTTTCGTAACTGGTAAGATAATGATGGCGCGGGTTTATCCCAAAACTCTCAGTCTGCGTTGAAAATGGACGGATACATGCACGCACAATCAACAAACACCATTCAAATAATAAACATTTGAGTGGATTTGCATTTTCCCCTGCTTACATTCGACTTACAACATCAATACAGAAGAAAATCGAACAACTGCTGCTTGTTTCGGCTAAAGTTGGTGTTTATCATGGCCCCGTGTTTGTGTTATTATTGGACAACTTAAACTGTGACCTTTCGTGAACCCCAGTAGGCTGGACCTAATTAAAAAGTAAAACTAGAGCGATTGCGTTAGATCTCAAAATAGCGAAAAACAAAACACAGGAAGCGTTTTTGATATCTAATTTTATTTATATTGTCAATCAGGTTAATTCGTGTACTCACAACTGCCACCTCGTCTGACTCAAAGGTCTGAGCAGATATTAACTTTCCACTAATCAGGGTGACTGAAAGGGAAATTTGGACATCGTCTGTGAGAACAATTCCTACAGGACCCAATTGCAGCCCATTATCAACTCAACAGACTCACATTAGTACCACAAAACTGCGCTTGCTCGAAATACAAACGGGCATGATATTAAATGCACAGAGAACCTTTGGTCGCCAGAAAGAGAGATGAATTTTGAATTTCCTTTCGTACGAGATGAAGTTTAATAAATTACGGAGTCAGTAACACAAATAATTATAACTTCGTGTGCTCTATTATAAATCAACGATATTTTCAGAAATAACCATTGGCTCTTTCTTGACACAGATACGTTAAGTTTAGCACATTTTTTTAGTTCTAAAATATCCTGGGACTTTCAGTTGGATTAACAGTTCCGAACAAACTCATCATCGTTGTTTGTAGTTAGCCTTAGACAACTCCCGTACACTATGCCAGGCCATCGGACATTAATTTTCGCCAATATTGGGGCGATGTATGCAACGGATCAGCAAATAAAAGAAGTGTACAGCAAGATGGTCCAGGTCTATCTTAGAGTCAAAATCTCGACGTATGAAGTAAAATTTATGATATTTTACAATTGTCACGGGTTCGAGTGCAACTGTCAGCCATCAGGTATATCAGTGAGACATAGAGTTTGGCTCCGGCAATCTAGGGTGGTTTTTACTAATAACCCTGTGGAATGGACCATCCATCATCGTGGCAGTTGAACACCCTTGAGTACGGCGTTAAATCCTAATCAAACAAACTGTATATGAATATTATGTCAAACTGCACCATGCGCTCATCGACATGAGAGTTGCACCGTTGCTGAAACGGACAAATGCCACGATCTGAAACGGCTTTTAGTGTCCTTCCGATGCTAAGGAATATTTCGAGGAGAAAAATATTTCTGAGCCACTCATGACGTAGAACATAGATCGGAATAGAATGTTTAGGAATACTACAAGTATGTATTACAAACCATGGGTCCGCCGATTTACAAATTTGTCAAGTTGATGAAGATCCAATAATAACTTTGAAACTAATTGCTGATTGATTTAATGTCGACAGAAAAGAAACAATGCATTGTGGGGCTTTTTTCTCTCTCAGAAAGATGTTACTGTTTAAGCGGCCCATACACGATCAACAAGATTGACAATAATATTGACGCAATATTATTGACGAAACTTATGTTGGCTACCAACGGTACAATTACATTGCCCAATATTTAAGTCATTCGGGCTCTTATCGTTGAGATGAACAGACATGGATCCGTGCGTGGCACTTGCTCTTGCCTTAACACTAGATCAAAAAAAGCGTACCGGTTCCAGATTCATCAGAATCGTGAACATTGACCTTTTTCTACATCTTCTTTGGTCGCATTAGGGAACCTCTGTTGATATTTAGCAAGGAGCTTTTCGTTTGTTTGTTTGTTTGATTGGGGTTTAACGTCCTACTCAAGGGTATTTCACTTATATGACACTTCACACCGTTCCTTGCCCTTTTATGGTGGAAAACCGGGAGGAAACTCATAAAAACCACCCCCCCACGATATGCGGAGCCACATCTTGTGACTCTCATATACCCGAGGGTCGACAGACGGACTCGACCCCGTGAACAGTACATCGACGTAGGCGTTAGAAAGTGCACTCGCTAACCACTACACCGTGGGCCAGGAGCTTTTCGTATGCTATATCTTTTTGTCCGCGATTGCAATATTCGTCTGATCTAACTTCCCAAAGAGCTGGTAGCTACCGATAAAGCTCCATGCATTCAAGAATAAAAAGCCTTTCTTCTGTCTTCTCTTGCGACGAGGCCCGCGACCGTGGCATAGTGGTTAGCGAGTGCGCTTGCTAACGCCTACTTCCATTTACCCTTCACAGAATCGAGTCCGTCTGTCGACCCTCAGGTATATGAGGGAGTCGCAAAATGTGGCTCCGGCAATCGCGGGGATGGTTTTTACGAGGTTCCCTCCCGGTTTTCCATCATACTAGGGCAAGGAACAGTTAGAAGTGGACAATCCGTCGTCATATAAGTGAAATACCCTTAAGTACGACCTTAAACCCCAATCAAACAAACAAAAACAAATCTCTTGCGACGACATGTTCACTCTCTGGCGACCAGCTCAATAATGAAACATTGTGCAATATTCTGACAGAGTGCTACCAACGACTCAATATTATTGCGTAACCTTCAATAAATATCTACCGAGAATTGATTCCGTCAGAATATTGAACAATAAAATTTTCAGCTTCAATATCACCCACTAACGATCAATTATATTGTCAATATCGTGAATTGACAATATTATTGTCAATCTTATTGATCGTGTATGGACCGCTTAACACTAATAAATGCGTTTATTTAGTGTAATAGCTTGTGATCTATATGTATACACCGAGATTATGTAATGATGTCATACAACTGCAGATCAATGTAATTGGCTGTTAAAATTACTAACACATATAATAATTCTTAAATAAAACAATTTATTCCATGCTATTTTGATCCAGTATCTTACACATTTTAGCAGTTGCGTTTTTCGTATATATGGCGAAGAGTACCCCTGGGAAAGTCACGTGGCGTGGGTTTATCCCTTAGTTGCAATCTGTGTTGTAATACTAAATGGTTATGAAATTGAAATTCATATTCGTTTTCTGACAGAATTTTACAACTACAAATGTTATTAAAACGAACTAGTTGAATAGCTATATGCCTGCCCGTGCGTCGATATACAGTGGGAGTAGGGGGACGTGGGTTGCCGTGATTTGATTGGGTCGTTGCATCACTATTTGACCGCTGCATTTTTAAAAGTTCATGACTTAAGCCAACATAATTAATTTGGATAGCGTCGAACAATCGTGCCGTCGATTGGACCTCACATTTGTCTTGACAAGGGCTTTAAATACGATCTGATAAACTCTTTGTCGGGAAGTACGCCTTAAGCTGCACATTGTCTTACAATAACGACAGTGTCACCAATGATAAAAACACACCTAAGTAAATTGAGTGCAACCAAAAGGGGGTATATATGAATACACCGAAATGCTCATCATGGACAGGTTGTGAATTCTCGCCATCCTTCGTTAGATCGAGCAAAGCATCGAAATGCTCTCTTTCCTATACACCACAAAAACGGCCTTTTAAATGTGTGGCACATCTTGCTGCGACTGAAGCATATATTTTTTTAAAGGTCGGAAATTGAAGTGTTTTATCAGTCGACACATTTCGAAAGGTCACATAACATTAAACAGAAAATAGAAAAAAAATACATGAACAACGTCAACCGAGTTAAATAATTTTAATAGAATTTCGGTCTGTTATACGAATAGATTTCTGACCGTTAATCTATTTCCTCACGCTATAGCGATCTCATTGGTGATCCGGTTAGCTTATTTTAGGAAGAATGACTCGGGCTTGTCTGAGATATAGAAGTAACGTTTAGACGGATGCATCCAAAGTCACCCTAATTCCCGGTCACCTCTGTGTGTCGGGATCTTGTAGCTTGTAGACACAAACATGGATGTATTATAGAAGACCAGCTAAAACCTCGAAAGTTGTGGAAGTGTGAACTCGCAAAGACGCAACTAGAGCAGTAGAATTTAGAGGGAGTTTATTATACTGATACTTATTAATTTATCCTGCGTTTTTATTAGTAAGAAAGAACGCGGTTTGCCTTACAATTCAGTTCCTTGCCATCTTTTTGTCTGACCTAAATGGGATTGCAATACAGTTATAGCCCAATAGTCCGTATAGGCTATATACAAATCTTTTAATTATAAGAACTGGTAAAATAATGTCCGTTTCTTGAGAAAATTAATGTCAGAGCATGGTTTACTTTCAAACATCGTATTAATAGCTTCTATTAGCCGTTTCTAGTCTTAACCTTCATACAGACTTTGATAGGTAGAGGACAAAGTTGTTATTTAGACAGCCATTTATATGGCTGCGACCCTACATACGATGTATACAACTGCAGTCTGTAACGACCCTCATGACAAGACCCAGTTAACCCTTTTGTGGACATCCTCGAAGCTATTAAATATCCTAACTTGATTGCATAGTAGGCATATGTCTGCAAGAGTGCGAAAAAATAAAGCATAACATCTTAATCAGGTTGATATATTACAATACTGTTATTTCGAATTCTTTCTACATTTGAATAAATTCGACTTATTCATAGAATAATTATTAAAATATATTTGTAGAAAACTGTACACTGGCCGCGGAATTAACGAACCTAAGTAACGTTACATTTTTAGTATAGCCCCTGGGTACAGGGTTCTTGCCGGAGTGGAGGTACTCAATGCCCCTTTATACGCATCTTCTCTAGCCAAGGGTTTTATATCCGAGCAACTCTGCATTACAACCCTTGGCGGATAACTCAGGTATAATGGG
>JAVFBX010187558.1:0-13744 GCA_034783855.1 Mopalia kennerleyi | reverse complement strand
GGCTACCTAAAGATTATAGGCTGACACACCCCATCACATGATATACATGTGCCCAAATGTATGGGGCAGGGATTGACAGCCCCAGGTAGATAATACTAAGATCTTTAGTAAACACCCATGTGGGTCGTGATAAACCACATGCAGGGTTACACACGTGCAACCAGTGAAGTCACGTCACGGACGCCGGCCAGCCACTTTAGTACTCGTTAACCTATAGCCCTTACTTATCATGTACTAAGGTGCCGCCCTTAAGTACTGAATAACGTATTTTTCTTCTTTGTATGTAAAAAATATTGCTACAAAATATTTTGGCACCCCTCTACAATTTATGTAGTAAACAATAAGGACTTGATAACGTAGAACTCTTCCTTATTATGTAATAACAAATGTTAACCGAGCTGCTCACTGTATACTAATAATGTAGTAATATTTTGATCTGGCGTTATCAATAGTCCGGGATTAATTTAATCCCTGACTACATATAATGAAGGATTGTACGTTATATACAATTGTGGTGTCTACTAATGGAGCCACCACACGCTCCTTAGTACTTCATAAGGCTTAACTCATACTCTGCATGTACTAAGGAGCCACCCACCCACCCCACTCCTTAGTACATGAAAAGTATGGGTTAAGCCTTATATGAAGTACTAAAGAGCGTGTGGTGGCTCCATTAGTACATGATAAATAAGGGTTGTACGTTATTCAATACTAAGAAGCGGATGATGGCTCCTTAGTACATGATAAGTAAGGGATGTGCGTTATTGAGTACTTAGGCGCGGAAAGAGCACGTGATGGCCGTTGTACGTCACACCTTCAGCCCACCCCCCACAACCTTAAAAACCTCCCATGCATTCACCCTTTCAGGTCATCTAGTGCACTGCCCCCTTTAGTTTCGACATGCTGTGGCGGTGTGTGTTGGGGATTTGTAGCTCAGGGGCCTGTCTTACAAAGCATGGGTAGCTTACGTTGTACGTAATTACCAAGACGACATAATGCTTCCAGTACTGGACGTCATGGTAATTACGTCCAACGTAGGCTACGCATGTTTCGTAAGACAGGCACCAGGGAGATAACTCCTCATGTCGTTGTTGTGACGTTCACTTTATGACGCCAGGAGACACTTTTACACTGTCCATACCCCGCCGTCGTCATGCATAGAATTAATCCAATCCATCAACACTTTTTTAAACCGGCGACTCAAGACATCCATTCTTCGTACTCGTATATAAGACTTGAGCCCCGGATCTATAGGCAACGGAGTACACGCCCAGAACCACGGCCATCACGTGCAACCGGTGACGCCACGTACAACCGTCGACGTGCACATGTGCCGCAGTGACGCTGCACAACACTGCAATGCCCCATGGGCCACGACGCCACATTGCCGCATGTGCCACGACGTCGTACTACGGCGTTCTGCGTTCTACAGACCGTGCAGTGTTGCTTGCAATCCTCTGTGTTGGCTATAAAATCTCTCGCCACCTGCTTTGGGGATATTATTTTTATATAGCCTACATAGTGCGCAGTGCTTTGCTGGAGCTGGAATGATTCATGCATATCGTCAATTGCTTTAGGGTTGTAGTTAAAACGTTCTAAAACGTTATACGATTTAATCACAAACTTATATAATAGGTTTATATACCTGGGGGGCATTTTACCTTGGGCCATAGTTAATGGCTTTTGTGAGATTGATGCAAAAGCCGATTTTGGAGTCCCGTCTGTCTAGTAGATATATAATAGCCTTGCTTAGTAAGGATTTTTTTTTCTCCGCTCAAGAAAGGATTATTTCGTTAAATAAGCCTACCAAAATACCGAAGCTGATCTGCGCCGCCAAGTTCGCGAGTCATTCTAAATCAATTCTTCTCCAAGTAGGCTACCGCGTAATGCTAGTATATGCCATGTGTTTGACTATTCATTCTAATACGTGACGACGTGGCGTCTGAAAAGTCATGAAGGGGTAAAGATATGGCATAATATTTCCATGTTTATGGTGCGAGACAGAATTTATGATACCGAAAAATGTTTATTTATGAATCACAATGTAATCGGTGCCCGCCTAAACGGTGTTTCCTTGAACGTCTAACGTCGCAGTATATGCACAGATGTTGTATTTGGAATGTGGTATGCTTTGCGGAATTTGGTTAAATCTTCATTTATGGCTTATTAGTTTTTTCACACATTCTGAAAAAAGGATGCAACATAGTTGGAAAGTGTTCAAGAGATTGATTCTAAAAAAATCCATGCAATAATGACGTTCGTCAAACGCTAAATAAGTTCATGTTAAGTCTATATAGAGTCAGCCGCTCATGTAACAAAATTGATCTTATATTTTGTCCTTTGAGGCAAAACCCGATAATTAGAAATTTCAGTTCTATAGAGCGGATAATATTTTCTTCCTGGTGGTCGGATTTTGTGTGATTACATTCCTGTTGAGACCACGTCGCTGTTCGATTTTTTAATATTTGTTTTTTTTTTTATAACTTGACTATTAAACATTCGCTTTCGGTCATCAATGACCACACCTCCTCCATGCAGTAAAATCGACAATGACCTCGAACACTGGCAAGCCGTTCTTCCAAGCTGTTCCCCAGCATCAATATGCGAGCAGCAAGCATCAGATGGCTTCGTTTTAATGCTTCATAAGAGTATGAGGTAAACATAGGACCGACTTGCATTTAAAACTAACACTAACACAAGAAGCATGAAACAGAGCTACTGCAAAGTGAATTGTATTATAATGTTTGTGTTAAGATGTATTTATGTATGAACGGTTTGTGGTCTGAAATATAGGGCTATATATACCTAGAAGAGAATTTGATTCATTATTCCTAAAGCCGAAGCCCTCACAATGGAACCCCGTGGTATAGCATTAATGGGCATCCAGTAATTAATGGTAACGAAGGTATAATCATATTTTAATCAGTGACGTTTTAGGAAATAGCTTGTGAATCGCATCATACCCATCAGTCTGACATGATAGTTCCAGTCAGGTCAAGTCTTGGCGGTTCGCGATGTAACGAGAGATACTTTCCGCTCTCTTATCCAACCAGCATCGCAGGCAGGTTTTTGATGGACGCAATCAGCCGCTTTAACTTTTATCCCGGCGTGTCTGCGCTATCTCAGCCGTTAGATTTTTGACAACTAAATTTCCATGGTCCTAGAGTTTACACAGTACACGCCAAGCACCGAGATTACAAACCAAGGCTTGTTAACGCGAAAAATGACGGCACGGGAAGCGATAGACGGCACCAAATTGAGTTCCGAAGCCTATGACTGCTTGTCTAAGGATGTGAATGGAACACTATATTAGATAGGTGAATAAGGCTATAGGGAATTTCCGATGCGTGGTTTGGGGCGGTGTGATGCTACTGCCTTATACACACCATCTAAATCCCCCATGCAAGCAAAGAGCCTGGCACACTATCCGAGAAGGGTATATCGTATAACGGGACTAACAGCTATATTCCAGAAGGCGACTGCTTAGAACCTAGATAAACAACTTCATCATTGAGCTATTACATGTAAGTAGGCTCTAATTATGACATGTTCTTGTCAGTTTCTTTCTTATGAATGTGTGTTCGGTCAAGGTTACAAGCAAATCTAACCGTTTATTTTGTATGCATTTATTGTATTTAGTCAGTCGAAAACTTAGGAAGATATATAGGGAAAATAGTTTTAACTTCCAATGAATTGATATAAGTCCTTCATAGTTATTGCAACTTTAAGGGTTAACTATTTACTGTCTTCTGGCTATCCTATGTTGTGGGTATATATATACATCGGTGGAAACCTAGTCACATTATAAGCACACGTTTCTATATCTGTCAACCAATGGTACTAATCCGTCATACAAGGGAAATGATGTTAATAATCAGTTCGTTTAAGTGTTCGAAAATCCATTTGCGAAGGATATACACGATATATTCATATGTGCTGTGTACGCCTATAGACGTAAGTCCTATAAGCTTGTATGACTATAGGCCTACACGAAAATTGGTGTTGGTGTCTCCAATGATAAGGCCTAGTTGTATGCTGTAGTTTCAGAGAAAAATGCATTGTATCGTTTATAGCCAGTGGCTATTGGACAATTGTATATGTATACTATCTTAATTTATCAGTTTTTGTGGTAATAGAGTTAACAGTTGTTTGGAGGCTGCTTGAGATTCTTAAAAAATATAGGCTAACTTTCAACTCGAAAATAATATCAATTCATCTGTTTGTTTGGTGGGGTTTTTAAAATATTTTTTTTTAATTTTTAATAATCTCTTTGAACTTAAGAAGTGGAAGGGTTTAGCAGATTTTAAGGCTTGGTTATTTTATGCCTCACTGTTATATTACAATTATTCAAGCCGGGGCTAACATCTGCGTAGAAACACACTTTCCCAGTTGCCTGACAGCTTGCTTTGAGCGGCCCAAGGCTATGACCGGACCACGCATCCCGTTGCTCAATCTCACCATCGCCGTGCTGCTATTTGCTCAACTCGCCCCATCCAGTGAAGGTAGGTTTGGTTTGTGTATTTAGAACGGCAATGTTTACATTTCCAGCACGCCTTCATTTCGCATTTGCCACAGTCTGTAAATTGTATAGAGTAGCGAGAATCCAAACAGTCAAATTAAATCTGGTCGGAATAGTCGGGCAGAAAGTGAGTTTGCCTGGCTGCGAGTCTTTGCCCCTAATTGAGATCCAATTTGGCTCGATTCTTTACGTGAACTAAATTTACGAAAATGGGAATTGCGAAAAGAAAGCAGAAAAAAACACTATCAGCTCATCTCAGTCCTAATTGGCGTGTATTCAATATACAGCTATCGAGACATCCTATATATGTGATTAACTCCTAGGCTTAGTGTACCGCGATCCTGAATAACGCTGTTTTTATTCGCATTGATATTTAGGTTTTTATATTCAGTGATTAATTGGTTGGTTGGCTGGCTGTCTTAGTGACTCTATGATTGGCTGATTGATTGATTGATTGATTGATTGATTTATTGATTTATTGGTTGATTGATTGGTTGATTTATTGAAAGCATTCTTTCGTTCTTTGTACAAGAAAATGAAACTTTGCGATTGAGTTATCTTGATTTTCTTAATCATTATATTTTAATAAATAAATTAATAAATTAATCAATCAGCCAACAAATCAATCAAGCATGCATGCAACCAATCAATCGATCGCTCAATCGATCAATCAATCAATCAATCAATCAATAATTCGATCACTCAAACAATCAATCGATTGATCGATCTATAGGATTAGTGTCAACTAATATTGCATTTGTGTTCAATAACTTGTCAATAGCAAAAACAAGTTTAAAATGCGAAAGAAACGCATTCCACCGACTCGATCGTTCCGGTATAGTTTATTTACTGCTAGTTATGTAAACATAACGCAGTATATAAATGGTTGCCGAAAAGCTTGTCAGTCTCAGAAAAAATGTTAACATACACAAAAGTAAGCATTGTATAACTTAAAGATAAGTGACCTTTTTCATAACATACAGATGTTGATGAAGGCGAATGTCCCAGGAATGAGAGCGGAACGTCACGTCATTGCCTCAAAAAATGTACGTCTGATTCCGACTGTGTCAGTTCCAAGAAAAAATGTGTCTGCGATGGAGATTGTGGGAAAAGTTGTATCAATCCAAGTAAGAATATTATTCTTTGTTTTATGCTTTTACAAAAAAAGCAATCTTAATGTATAGTATTTTAACAATCTAAATGCAGTATTTTAACAATCTTAATGCAGTATTTTAACCATCTTAATGCAGTACATTTGCAATTTTAATGCAACAGTTTAATAATATTTTAACAATCTTAATGAAGTATTTTGACAATCTTAATGCAGTATTTTAATGTGCCATTTACCATGTATGCTCCTCGACGCTCTCCTCGATAAAATATCAATTTTCTCCCGAACACAAAATAGGGTCACAAATTTAACTCAAAAGTTTACATAAAGCTTCGAAAACGTGGAAAACATTTCATTGGGGTATTGAAGAAGCAGACAACCAATCAAGAAGCCGTTTACAAATCACGTCTATCGAAAACAGACAAGAGTGGCGCCACTGTCAGTTAGTGTGTTAATGTTTGCGATGAAGTCAGGACTATATTTGTCGGATATACATGTAGCTTGTAAGCCATGCGGTGTTTAGATCACCGTTTACGTTATATTGAAATGAAAGCTACAATCTGGGGTAAAGAGACGTCAATAGAAAGTTACTGTTATAGACTAGTGGATTACAGTTAAATCAATTTTTATTTCGTCTGCATGTGGGGGAAATATAGGAATTGAAGATATGTTTGATAGGACAGTCTGCTTTTCCTCCTTGCCTCGGGAAGATGACGTAAGGCCCATGTATTCTATTCGAAATGTCTCCCCCAAGACATGAGGTTTCACTTGAACTTGGGTTGTATATTGTTGGAAACTTTCCCAGGGATGATTGTGCGTCTGATTAACTTTGGAATAAAACTATGTTGTTTGATGTAGACATGTAGACATGAGCATTTTGGACAATTTCCGTACGATGGTCTATTTTAATTTTACTGCAGTCTTCAATAATAATTCGTAACGAGCCTGGGATAGAGGTCGACATTTTTCAAACACACAGCCTTTTAGAATTTATGTCCGCATACAGGGAACTTTTTTATTAATCAGTCCCTAGTTATATTCAGAAAAACCCAGCTGCTCAAAAATGTGTATGTGAGTTAAAATAAAATGAACACATTGTTGATTTAATTATCATTAAATGTGTTCGTAACTTTAAAAAATGCAATGACATGGTCCCAATGTATTTATAAATTAACTGTTCTAAATTGCCAGACGGCGACTGCACAATTAACGGTAATTTTCTGACCAATACAATGGGCATGGCCTACGAGCAAGCTGACTATACCTGCTATTATGTAGGTAAGACGTTGACGGTTCTGACCAAATGCTTCAACCGTTGAAACAGGCGTGAGCATTATAGGCCACATGTTTAAGTCTATTAACGGAGATAGGACGCGAGCCATCAATTGAAATACCTCCGTGACTCATAATAACATAGCGTGTTTGGCTCCTGGGGTCGTGCTATGTCTATCCGACTCTGTAACCGCTGTCATATTATAGCCAATATATGTCATGTATATCGGATCAATGCGGTACTTATGTAGCTGTATAACACATTAATTTAACAAGTCAGGTCTTGGAGATCGATGTGAAGCCACGTTTTCTGGTAACTCGCAACCAGACCAAAGGAAAGTGAGTTTGATGAAGAAATATCTAAAGAGACTTTTGTAATCGGGGATTCCACGGTTGTGGAAGTAGAATTCCAGAAATGTACATCATTAATCCTCTATCCCTACTCTATCTTTCTTTATTATATCATGCTGACCAAACCTTATGGTGTTTTTTATTTGAAAACATCATAAAACTGAAACTTAAATTCGATTATTATTTTGCTTATAGTCAAGTTCGTTACAATCAGTATATAAGTTGTACTTGGTGTAGAATCTCCGGTACACAATCGTTAAATTGTTCTTGGTGTGGAATATCCGGTACAAATTCGTATGTTGTAATTAGTGTGGAATTGGTACACACTCATTAAGTTGTACTTGGCGTGGAATCTCCGCTATACGAATGTTAACTTTTACCTGGTGTGGACTTTGAAATCTCCAGTGCGTTCTCGTATGTTATACTTGGTGTGGAATCTCTGATACACAATCGTTACCTTGTACGGTGAATGGAATCTCTGGTACACAATCGATAACTTTTACTTGGTGTGGAATCTCCTATACACACTTGTTACCTTTTACCTGGTGTGGAATCTCTGGTTCACAATCGTTAACTTGTACTTGGTGTGGAATCTGTAGTACCCAATCGTTACCTTGTACTGTGAATGGAATCTCTGGTACACAATCGTTACCTTGTACTTGGTGTGGAATGTCCAATACACAATTGTTAAGCTGTACTTGGTGTGGAATATGCGGTACACCATCGTTAACCGTCGCTTGGTGTGGCATCTCAAGTACACAATCGTTACCTTATAAATGGTGTGGAATCTTCAGTACACAGTCATTAACATCTACTTGGTGTAGAATCCCCAGTACGCCGTAATATGTTATACTTGTTGTGGAATCTCCGGTACACAATCGATAACTTTTATTTGGTGTGGAATCTCAAATACTCTCGTATGTTGTACACTGTGTGGAATCTCCGGTACACATATGCAATTGTTACCTTTTACTTGGTATGGAATCTCTGGTACACAATCGCTACCTTATACTAAGTGTGGAATTACTGATATCCATTCGTTAAGTTGTATTTGGTGTGGAATGTCCAATACACAATCGTTAAGTTGTACATAGCGTGGAATGTCCGGTACACAATCGTTAACTTTTTCGTGGTGTGGAACCAACAGCACACAATTGTCAAATTATACTTGGTGTGGAATCTTTGGTACACAATCGTTAAGTTATATTTAGTGTTGAATCTTCGGTACACATTCATTAAAGTGTACTTGGCCTGGAATAACCGATACACAATCGTTATCTTATACTTGTCGTGTAATTTCCGGAACACACTCTTTAAGTTTTACTTTGTCTGGAATCTCCGGTACACAATCGTTAAGTTGTGCTTGGCGTGAAATATCCGGTACACTATCCTTATCTTATACTTGGCGTGGAATCTCCGGTACACAATCGTTAAGTTGTACTTAGCGTGAAATATCCGGTACACAATCCTTACCTTATACTTGGCGTGGAATCTCCGGTACTCAATCATTAAGTTGTACTTGGCGTGGAATTTCCGGTACACAATCGTTACCTTATACTTGGTGTGGAATCTTCGGTACATAATCTTTACCTTATATTTTGTGTCGAATCTCTGGAACACAATCGTAAGTTTTTCGTGGTCTGGAACCTCCAGAACACAATCGTTAAGTTGTACTTTGTGTGGAATATGCGTTACACAATCGGTAACTGGTACTTGGTGTGGAATCTCAGGTACGCACTTGTTACCTTGAAAATGGTGTGCAATCTTCGGTACACAATTATTGACTTTTACTTGTTGTGGAATCTCCAGTACTCACTAATATTGCATACTGAGTGTGGAATCTGCAGTACACATTCGTTACCTTGTACTTGGTGTGGAATCTCCAGTACACATATTCCACACAAAGTATAACTAAACGATTGTGTTCTGGAGGTTCCACATCACGAAAAGGCGAACGATTGTGTACCGGAGATTCCAAGTTATGTACAACTTAAGGATTGTATATTGGACATTCCACACCAAGTACAACTTAACGTGTGTGTACTAGTAATTCCACACCAACGTCCAGGTAAAATGTAACGATTGTGTACCGGATATTCCAGACAGTACAACATACGAGTGTGTATCGGGGATTCCACACCACGCTGTGGAATCTCCAAATTCCCTTTATTTGGTGTGGAATCTCCAATACACACTTGTAAGTTGTACTGTGTGGAATATTTGGTACACAATCGTTACATTTTACTTTGTGTGGAATTACTAGTACACACTCGCAGAGTCGCAGGTGCACACTCGTATTTTGTAAATGGTGTGGAATCTTCGGTATACATTCATTGACTTTAACTTGGTGTGGAATCTCTGGTACACAATCATTAAGTTGTACTTCGTGTGGAATCTCTGGTACACAATCGTTAAGCACAATCTTCAGTACGCACTTATATGTAATACTTGGTGTGGAATTTCGGGTGCACAATCGTTACCTTGTACTTTGTGTGGAATCTCTGGTACAAAATCATTAAGTTGTACTTGGTGTGGAATCTCCGGTAATTAATCGTTAGGCTTTACTTGGTGTGGAATCTCCGGTACACAATCGTTACTTTGTACTTCGTGTGGAATCTCTGGTACACAATCGATAAGTTGTACTTGGCGCGGAATCTCCGGTACACAGTCCTTACCTTACACTTGGCGTGGAATCTCCGGTACACAATCGTTACCGTATACTTGGCGTGGAATCTCCGGCACACAATCGTTAAGTTTAACTTGGTGTGGAATCTTCGGAACACAATCGTTGAGTTTTACTTAGTGTGGAATCTCCCGTACACAATCGTTGAGTTTTACTTAGTGTGGAATCTCCCGTACACAATCGTTGAGTTTTACTTGGTGTGGAATCTCCCGTACACAATCGTTAAGTTATACTTGCCGTGGAATTTCCGGCGCACAATCCTTATCTTATACTTGGTGTGGAATCTCCGGTACACAATCATAGCAACATCTTTCTGCCGTTTAATGCTTTAAATATACCGAAGTTTGTTGGAATTACATCTGAATTAGCTCCCCTGTTGTGTTTTTTGGCGGATTCAGATCAGATAAAAACAGACAACAAACAGTGTCGATTTAAAAGTGTCAAAAACTTGGTACGACGAGCCTTTGATCTGACATTTTATTAGACAACATAAAACAGTGACGTTTCATAAACCCAAATTCCGGCCAGACGTCACTAAATGCCGCATGCCATACGTAATATCTCACCACAAGATCATGCCGTACGGAGTCAATTTACATCAAATAGAGTCTAACTCTGACGCAAGAGTTCTAAGAAAGTTCAGGTGGAAATTGACTCTCTGAGATTTGAGTTTTGATGAGCATGCCCACCAGCTCCAGTTTCGTAGTTTTGTTAGGCTGGCACTCTGAACCTAAAATATGAAATATTCAAAATTTGTTAAATTTGACTTTTGACCATTGACTATTCTCATTAGTCTGAACTTGAAGAGAAAAAAACAAAACTTCCAAAAAAAATCCTGATAAGAAAACATGTACTGGTACTAAAGGAGACAATATTTATCTACAAGATGCCGGGCAGTTTGATTTATGAATTTTAAGAGCCCTCAAAATGGCGCGTCCCCTGCTGTCTCGTCTCGTGATTATTATAACGCAGGCGTGATTTGACGTTATGGTCGCTCTAGTTGACAGGAGCTGTAATTTCCATCCTCTATATTCCCATAATCTATGGTATTTGGAGGCCAGAAATGACAGCCTGATGTGGTCATATTTTACATCGGACAGACAAGTCTGTGATAAAATGAAAGAAATTGATTGCTCTATTATAGTGGGATTGCTTCCATTTGGGAAGGTCATTTTCTGCAGCATATATTCAACAAATTCAGCATGCCAAGCCTCAATGTTCGTGTGCGTTTGCGTAGACCTTACTTTTCGTTTGCGTGTGTGTTTTTTTTATATGTATTTTCACCCTCTCAGTTCTCTGCACGTTTGTGACAAGTATACGTTCTTTGAAGAATTTACTGCCGCAGAGCTCAAATTGCTGCTATATTAATTAACATCCGATAGTCGCGTCCGTGAAGAATACAAACGATTGTGCTATCATACTGATATTAGTTTTAATTACTATATAGTGGAATTATATTCCCGATGAACAATAAGATTGCATGTCACGCTTCGCTCTTTATCCTAAATCACATCATTCAAGCACATGTATATTTTTATTTTAGAGAAAAAATTTGCTTGCATCCACCGGGACTCTAACATAGCATATATTTATATACACGTCTTTGGAGAGACTACACGCTATGGAATTGCAATGAATGTCCATGTATTGGACCAATTCCATATACTTAATTTCGATTGGAACACACATGCGAAACAGCCCGGAGCCGTCAATTTCCTTTTATAGTTTCGAAATTTCCGAATAGAAATTGAAACGTTGCACCTATAATAAACCAGAAGTTGTAATCCATAAAGCCTTGTGTTATTTTTAGTTTCGAAATTGCTATATTATGTGAGGAGGGTATAGTGTACGTATGTTTTAAAGGGGAAGAACACTTTAAAATGAGTCTGAGTCTGGAAAGATAGCCAGTAATCAGCAGTCAAGAAAATTTGTGTTCCGAGTGTTTGGATAGCTTTCATAATCGCTGATTGGATAACTAAACTCTTCCCCTTTAAACTTGGCTAACAATGCCTTCATCACTTCATCTGATGTTACATTGTATTATTTACCATGTCAATATTTGACGCTGTCGGCATTCAACGTTTCATCTAAGGTTCCTAATGTCGCGGTTTCACTGTTCATATACTGACTCTTTTTTTCTTCTTCAGATTTACGGTGTCGTGGTCTGAACGTGAAAATTCCTAATGGCCGAGTTGAGATCCTGCCCTTTAACAAGTTTGGCGCTCTGGCGACCTACCACTGTAACGACGGCTATACTATGCTGGGGAAGGGACACAGGGTGTGCCAGGGGGACGAGACGTGGGGCGGGGAGGAACCGCATTGTGATCTCAACACTGATATTGGTAAATACTCTATATTACATGTGGTAAATACTTAGTCCATTTTCGTATATTAACCTTTGAGATAAAGTTTGATATCGATTTTTTTTGTGGAACTAAAAGGGTTTAAGCTTGCTCCAGGCTAATTGCTGTATGCTGTAGAGTCTTAGCTTAGGTGCAATGGATCGCTAATTGGTGCAAAAGCTGATAGATGTATTATCATGTTTCATTGCCATTAGGGCTATGCGTGTTAATGGTGGAGATTATTTGAGAACTTCCTTTTCTCGTGTTACAGACTAATGACTATTGTTTGCTAACATGACATATTATATTTACAGACGAGCAAGAATGCGGCCCTCCCCCTATAGTACACCATGCCCAGCATTCGGGTGGGGGTTCGCACAGGTTTCCTCTGGGTTCCAATATAAGATATATCTGTTTGGACGATTTCTCTGCCCGGGATAAGAGCATAGATACAGCCTGGTGTGTGGGTGGCGGCGTGTGGGTCGGTCCCAACATGACATGTGCTCGTGAGTATTAACCATATACATTATACAGGTGTTAAAGTAAGTGTAACTTGGGATAAAGTATGTATACTAATCCTAGGTGTAAATGCCCACTCATTAACAATGAGTCACTCGTTCAAAATTAAATGTGCTCTCAATTCCGGGTTGTTGTTTCTTGTCAGGTAAAATGTGCCATGCAGAGGCCTATACGACTGTGTTTAATGTCAGAGAGAATAACACCGGACTAATACGACATATGTATATCTTGAACATCCATGACGCTTCATCAAAACTATCACCTCTAGTAAATGATGCCACATATTTCAGCATCAAGCATGTCTTATAGATTGATCCATTCAACCGAATGATCAGGAAGAGAGAAAAATGCACTGCTATTGGGGATACGAGTTTGGTGGTTCCAATCCGTAGCAGATTTGTATTATTTCAAAGATTTTATACAAGTGATGAGTTATACCACATTTCCTGAATTACGTTTCAACTGTCTACCAAATAATAAACAATTTTAGTTTGTTTCCCAACAAATTAGGCCTTATCAAGTATGTATTTCTACAAGCAGCCACAGTGGCACAGGGATCTAGATTAATTAAAATTGATGAATCATATTCTGTTCTAGATAACTTCCAGACACAAGTTTATTAATAAACCTTAATCTCGAGTTGTGCTATGGGTAATCTATGGACATCTCGAGAGAAGGTATCTAGTATGTATTTATCTATCTCACATCTATGATCTTTATAGATTGCGAGGATCTGCCAGACGGTATTACAGGGCGATTGCCGTGTTTTCGCATAGAAGGAGATTCTAGATTATGGCCTAAATCATATCTATTCAGTTGTCTGAAGGTTTGCGATTTAATTCCGTGAAGAAGTCGCTTGGTATATCGGGCCTTAAAGCGATACTCCGGGCTGCAATAACCCCTATATCAATTGAAAGGTTACCATTAAATATACTTAAATATGGCAT
>JAVFBX010187547.1:0-13744 GCA_034783855.1 Mopalia kennerleyi | reverse complement strand
ACCGCCATTAAAATAAGCCGCGTTCCCTCAGAGGTAATTTACGGGACGGAAATGGCCGAGGCTGTTCAGACATGGTACTTGACGGCATGCAATGTTGACTAACATGAATATCAAAACACAACGTCGGGGAGTTAATCTAGAAACCAACGAGATTCTCGCGAGATTTAACCGATTGGTTAGTTGTTGGCTTGTATGGGATTTAGGTAACATATAATTAGGTTTGTGTCACTTATAAGACGGTGTGTCAGCCAAGGAAATCGTGCCCGGCACCAGTGACAATAAACAATATCAGGGCAAAAAACATGGTGTATTGAGGGTGGAATTTGCAAGTCGATGAAACAAGTCGGCTTTATGTTGCCTCTAGGCTGATTCTGACTATCAAGTTGTGTATAAAAATACGAGTTTATCCCTGCAAATTATGTTTCAACCATAGGCATTGAGATACGGATTCGGACGTAAAAACAATTGAACCCGCTAGGAAAATGCTAAAACAGACCAATGTACACCGTACATACGTGTTTTGATATATTAAATCTGTCAAAATGTGGGCGATTGGAAATATTGCAGAAAAACACTTAATAAAGGAAATTTTATATCACCGATATGAACTGTAATAAATCAAAAATCAATTTCTGGTTGATATGTATATGACAGATTAAATTTATTATACCCGAACAGTGGTCAACCTATACATCACAAGAAATGTGTTTATGATACGGACAAAGATACATTGGATACAAGTGTACAGAGAGATTATTTTCCATATTCTTTGGAACTTAATACTGCATATTAATATGTAAAGTGGGTAATCCGATAAGTGAGTGCTCAGCTGATTGTTTATATGGTTTGCTTCATTGATTTTCGAAGAAGATCGTTTCATTAATTTTTCTAAGATAGTGAAGACCAGTTAACACCATTTGTACGGCTAACTGCAGGTTTAGAGCAATCAAGTATTTCTGATCAGTTTGTAATGATACCTAATATGCAGCTTTATGTATAGTCAAATTTGTTTTTACTGTTACTATGAGAACCGAACATTGCTAAGTTCAAGCCTAGGAAAGCCATCTTGGTAAAAAGATACAACCTGTCCAATGTGGCCCATTCCGGTGACATTATTAAACTGACAATATAGCCAACAATTATGTCAACAAAATAACGGTCATTTAGATTTTTGATATCTTTTTTCGTTTTTTAGATAAAGATATAAGAAGTCGAAATTTCCCTATTTTGGCTCATTTGGGGGATTTTTGACCTTAAATACAATATTGCAAGAAAACTAAGACAAACAGGAAAAAACTGAATGACGGTTTTTTGGTTCATATAATGTGTTACACGTTTATGTAAAATTGAACATTTGACATAAATGGCGTAAAAGAAGTAGCAGTTTGAAAAAGAGGTAGCAAAAATTAAAGTTTTAGACATTTTCTGTTCACTTATTATTGTTCTGCAGACAAAGACGATTCAGAATATATATACATGTGTTGCAAAATTCACAGTAGTTCAGAAGTAAAATGGCGAAATGTAAAAATGCTCTGTAGGAGAGTTAGAGTATCCTTAAAGCAATCACACTGGCACAGGTTTGATTGTTTGTTTGATTGGGGTTTAACGTCATACTTAAAGGTATTTCACTAATATGACGACGGATTCTCCACTCCACACTGTTATTTGCCATATTACCGTGGAAAACGGAGAGGATTTGTTTGTTTGTTTGATTGGGGTTTAATGTCGAACTCAAGGGTATTTCACTTATATGACGACGGATTGTCCACTTAACAATGTTCCTGGCCTAATTACGGTGGAAAAATGGGAAGAAACCTCGTAAAAACCACCCCCGCGATTCCCGGAGCCTCATCGTGTGACTCACTCATATACCTGAGGGTCGACAAATGGACTCGATCCTGTGAACGGTTAATCAAAGTTGGCTTCTGTAAGCGCGCGCGCTAACCACTAAGCCAAGGCTGCGGGCCCGCTGTACATTGAAGGGTTGTTTTTGTTTGTTTGATTGGGGATAAATATCATTCTGCAGGGTATTCCACTTATGTACTGATGGATTGACCATTTCACACTGTTACTTGCTTAAATACAGTGAACAACCTCATAAAAATCACCCCAGCAATTACCGGAGCCATACCGCGTGACTCACTACATATATCATGCGACGTCCTCTTGCCAGTAGATTACACGCTCCCCGCCACCCACCCCCACATGCCACACACTATACCCACCACCACCACACCCCAAGTCCACTCGGAACAGTGGAGTCTCTAGAAAGCCAGGTCACATGGAACAAGAAAAACCAACCAAGATACCTACACAGGCAAGTTAAAGACACACTTACTTTATTATCATAAACTGAACCCAGCAATTGTTCTGGAGCTGCATATGTGGAGGTCCCAACCCCATGGGTGTTATCCTCCCAAAACCTAAAGGCTACAAACAAAAATGTAGATTGTATGTATGATTCCCATCCCTAGTGTGACCCTCCCAAAATCTCAAACTTTCAAATTACAATGTAGGTTAAATATGTGATTCCCACCCCATGGGTGTGATCCTATCAAATTCTAAAAGCTACATTAACAAGGTAGATTAAATGCATGATTCCCACCCTATGTATGTGATCCTCTCAAAACCTGAAAGCTACCATCAAAATGTAGAATAAATGTAAGATTTCCACTCCATGGGTGTGATCCTCACAAAACTAAAAGCTACATTAACAATGCAGATCAGTTGTATCATTTCCACCCCATGGGTGCAACCTCACAAAACTAAAAGTTACATTAATAATGCAGATCAGTTGTATCATTTCCACCCCATGGGTGTGACCCTCACAAAACTAAAAGCTACATTAATAATGCAGATCAGTTGTATCATTTCCACCCCATGGGTGTGACCCTCACAAAACTAAAAGCTACATTGAAGGTCTTCTCAAATGGTTGATACCTAGAAAACTTATAAAAATAATTCAATGTCCACTGGACGATTCTTAATTTGTTTCATTAAAAAAATTGGCGAACTTATGGAGAAATTGGGATTCAAACATGTAACATTTATCAGCACATGCAGCTCAGTGATAGCCAGTGATCTCACCAGGGGAAAAGAAAATGTCACTAGTATCTATAGAAACATCGCCGCCATTTTATTATTCTCCATATTTTTTTCCCAACTGTTCAGTCTTAGCAACGAATTGTGTATTTCCAGTACGGGCTTGGCATTATCTGACTCGGATTGTTCCAAAGGGAATTTCCCCTGCTTACGTCATAACTTAAATACATTTTTTGCAAAGTTGCGAGTTTGTAAGTGAATAAAAAAAAATTTCAAATCGGAAAAATACGGGATATTTTTTTCAAATTAATTGGCAATATTATCTTTGGAATTGAGTCACTTTAAATCTGATTTAAAACCCATTTGGGAAAACCTTTAATAAGGTAGTATATATGTATGATTCCCATCCCATGGGTGTGATTGTCCCAAAATCTAAAAGCTACATTAACAATGTAGATTAAATGTATTATTCCCACCCCATACGTGTGATTGTCCCAAAAACTGAAAACTACCAAAAATGAGGCAGATTAAATGTATGATTTCCATCTCATGGGTGTGATCAAAACCTAAATGGTACAAATAACAATGTAGATTAAATGTTTTATTCCCACCCTATGGGAGTGACCCTCCCAAAACCTGAAAGCAACCAAACAAAATGTAGAATAAATGTAAGATTTCCACCCCATGGGTGTGATCCTCCCAACATTTAAAACCCTCAATTATCACTGTAGATAAAGTTGTGATTTCCATCCCATGTGTGTGATTGTCCCAAAATCTAAAAGCTGCATTAACAATGTAGATTAAATGTTTGATTTCCACCATCCCATGGGTGTAATTGTCCCAAAGCCTGAATACTGGAAGAAACAAGTAAAATTGACAACTTATAATAAAAGAATAATGTTTATTTACATTTAATACCAAAATCTTACCTTTTAAGCGAGCAGGGGGAGATAACACAGTTTCAACTAAATCTCCTCCTACATTCTCTCTGGCCAATCCAAAGTCCCCTATTTTAACATGGAGATCTGAGCCATTTAGAAAAATATTCCTTGGCTAAAGAAAAAAATAAGTCAGAAATTGAATTCTTATTTTTGAAATCGAAAGAGTGGTACTGGGGCCATTATCAATGGCAGTTTTTTTATATATATATAAAAACACCATTTAAGTTTAGTTTGAAGTCTTTTTCAAATTTAACATAAAGCTGTATTTGTTGAGTGAGCTCATTAATAACAAATAGGCCCACAACACTGCTCGAATCACATTTTCCTACTTATTTCTGTGAGCTGTATTTTTCTTATGAGTGTATAAAAGACCATGGTGCTAGTCACGAGACTAGTTTTCAATATTTGTAGGAAAGGGATCCAGAGACTGGTATGAGGTGAATAAATCTATTATAAAGCTTGATTTGTTTGTTTGCTTGATTGGAGTTTAACGTCGTACTCAAATCTATTTCAGTATT
The DNA here is from genome assembly GCA_034783855.1 of Mopalia kennerleyi. Lineage (NCBI taxonomy): Eukaryota > Metazoa > Mollusca > Polyplacophora > Chitonida > Mopaliidae > Mopalia > Mopalia kennerleyi. Next base: position 9,243 of record JAVFBX010187547.1, on the reverse strand, counting down.
TCACTTATATGTGATGAAGAGTGTCTACTTCACACTGTTGTTTGTCTAACTACGGTGGAAAACCGGAAAAGAAGCCTCGTAAAAAACACCCCCGCAATTGCGGGAGCCGCATTGTGGGACTCCCATAACTAACATAACTGAAAGTCTGGCACTGGAACAAAAGTCTCGGGAGCAAACATCATGGACTGCTTTAAATATTAAATAGTGACCGGAAACATATGGATTAACATTTAAATGTGTGTTTCTTTGTTTGATTGGGGTTTTCAGGGTTGTACTCAAGGGTATTTCACTTATATGATGATGGATTGTCTTCCTTACTTAAATGCGATGGAAAACTGGGAGGAAACCCCATTATTGTCTCAAATACCTGAGGTTGACCCCACTCGCACCTGTGAGGGATGCATCAAAATACAAAAAAGAGCTATAAAAAATGGACTAAATATAACTACTAACCTTGAGGTCCCTGTGGATGACCCCCATGGAATGGATATAGTCCACCCCACGTACTAATTGTTGGAAAATTCTCATGACCTCCTGCATGTTGATCACTGACCCTGAAAATTGTCAGTTGAAAATATACATATTTTGAGACACATGTACAGGAAGAGTTGCATAGTTGTCCATAACTTTTCCCTAACAAAATAGTCAAAATTTCTCAAACCCTATGGAAATGACTTTATCAGTTGATATAAGGTATTTGAAAAGTTTTGCTGGGTGTCAAGGAATAAACTTCATTTGGTGAGGAGAGATTTGTGAATGATGAAGCAGGAGAGCATTGCTCATCGAGTGTGTGAGGTGAGGAGAGATTGGTGAACCATGAAGCAGGAGAGCAGTGCTTATAGAGACGGTGAGGAGAGATTGGTGAATTATGAAGCAGGAGAGGAGTGGTCATAGAGTGTGTGAGGTGAGGGTGAGATTGGTGAACCATGAAGCAGGAGAGCATTGGTCATAGAGTGTGTGAGGTGAGAAGAGATTGGTGAACCATGAAGCAGGAGAGCACTGTTCATAGAGAGGGTGAGGTGAGGAGAGATTGGTGAACAATAAAGCAGGAGAGCACTGCTCATAGAGTGTGTGAGGAGAGATTGGTTAACCACGAAGCAGTAGAGCACAGCTCATATAGTGTGTGAGGTGAGGAGAGATTGGTGAACCATGAAGCAGGAGAGCATAGCTCATAGAGTGTGTGAGGTGAGGAGAGATTGGTGAACCATGGAGCAGGAGAGTACTGGTCATAGAGTGTGTGAGGTGAGGAAAGGTTGGTGAACCATGAAGCAGGAGAGCATTGGTCATAGAGTGTGTGAGGTGAGGAGAGATTGGTGAACCATGAAGCAGGAGAGTATTGGTCATGGAGTTGTGAGGTGAAGAGAGATTGGTGAACCATGAAGCAGGAGCGCATTGGTCATAGCGTGTGTGAGTTGAGGATGAGATTGGTGAACCATGAAGCAGGAAAGCATTGGTCATAGCGTGTGTGAGGTGAGGAGAGATTGGTGAACCATGAAGCAGGAGAACACTGCTCATAGAGTGTGTGAGGTGAGGAGAGATTGGTGAACCATGAAGCAAGATAGCACTGCTCAAAGAGTGTGCGAGGAAAATAAATATTTGTGTGTGTCAGCTAAGAGATAGCATTGAACTGAGGTTTACTGCTTGTGTACATACAAGCAAATTCATTATTGTACATGTACATATTCTGAAAGTATATGCACTATCTCACCAGCTTGCATGCCTACTGATTTATATTTTGGATGTGTGAAATTTTGATTATTCCTATGAGGTCATGTGAAAAGTTGAAATAGGTAATATTAACCTGCTTGGTTAGTCTTGGCATTATTTCTCTCAGACAACCACTCCTGTAGAGTATGGCCACACAACTCCATCTGGATAAACAGTGTTACTGTCATCTGCAAATGTAACAAGATTGATTTAGTGGTCAACTTGCTTGGTTGGGTAATTGATAGAGAGACACAGAGATAAACCAACTTTCACTTGTATGGCGAGAGTGAACTTTATCCCCCCCCCCCTCCTTCCCTCCCTCTCCTTCCTCACACCAACATAAAGTCTGTCCAATAAAGTTAAGAGAGCCTGCTTAGCCCACCTTTGCTAACCAAGAGTTTTATTTCAAGCTTCTTTACATTACATTTCTTGGCGGACCGAGTAGCTATAGCCAGAATCTACAGCCATGCATTCAGAATCTATAGCTACGCATGCCAGAATCTACAGCCACACAAGCCAGAATCTATAGCTACGCATGCCAGAATCTACAGTCACGCAAGCCAGAATCTATAGCTACGCATGTCAGAATCTACAGCCACCCAAGCCAGAATCTATAGCTACGCATGCCAGAATCTACAGCCACGCAAGCCAGAATCTATAGCTACGCATGCCAGAATCTACAGCCATGCAAGTCAGAATCTATAGCTGCGTATGCTAGAATCTACAGCCACGCAAGTCAGAATCTATAGTTATGTATGCTAGAATCTACAGTCTCAAATACCAGAATCTATAGCTACGCACGCCAGAATCTACAGCCACGCAAGCCAGAATCTATAGCTACGCATGCCAGAATCTACAGCCACGCAAGCCAGAATCTATTGTAACGCAAGCCAGAATCTACAGCCACGCAAGTCAGAATCTATAGTTACGTATGCTAGAATCTTCAGTCTCAAATACCAGAATCTATAGCTACGCACGCCAGAATCTACAGCCATGCAATTGATTGGATGTAGGCTCCCAATCAGATAGTATGTTATGATAAGGTTATAAGGTGTTCAGTAACCAAAGCTACAGGTAAGTTGTAAGCACATCAATGATTGGTTAACAAACTACATGTGATCTGGTGTAATCTTAATGGACAACAAGACCTCTGTCTGACAGGTAACCTAAATATTGGGGCCTGGCTCCATTCCGTTTCTTTTAAGCAAGACAGCTCCAAAACAAATCGTAAATGGGATGGCAGGTGGCTTAAATTATTGTGGAGATGAGTTACAATTTGAAATCAACCTGTAGTCAATCATATATAGGCCTACATATATTAAAATCATCGATTGTTTGTGTGTTTCATCGGGGTGTTATGTCGACAGACAGACTCAAACCCATATACAGTACATTATGGTCAAAGTTGATTAGAAGGCAGATGCGCTAACCACTAAGCCATGGCCACGGGCACACAAATCATTGAAACTCCCTGCAATGTAAATACTGAGGTATATATGTAAAATTCACAAAACAGTTAAATATCTGCTAAACAAAAATACTTTCAGTGTTAGATTTTATTTACTCAAATGTTGAGGCTATTGCGTGTTTCTGATCCTCTGATATCTGATATTCAAAATAATTGCTCCTCCGTTGTGCTGACTTTGACCCCAATACAATTTGGGTATAAACCTTTGGAAACATGTGGAAAATACAGAATCATGGTCCGACTTTGCTCATCTTTTCCATTAATTACATTAAACATTAAACATATTTATAAATCTAAAGATAATGAGATCTTCAGTTGTAGTGAATACGGTGAACGATTGTGCTCTACTGCAAAATAATTATTTTTTAGTTTGATAGAGGAATAATTTCATAATCAACAGTATTTCACTCAAGAGGACTGATTGATCACTTTTTTAACTCTGCTTTACTCCCTTGGACAACTGAAAGGTTTGTTTGTTTGTTTGATTGGTGTTTAACGTCGTACTCAAGGGTATTTCACTTATATGACGACGGAGACAAAAATAAAACGTACAAACAGATCAGCTTTCTGTTTCCCTTTAGCTCTGAGAACACCAGGCAACAGAAAGCTCCTCTTTTCTCGCCTCTTACGATCGACCGAAGAAGTATTCAGCAGGACTGGCCAACCCGCTCTCACACGGGGTGCCACGGGTTTGTAGAAACCATCCTGCACAACACTGGCAACAAACAAAGACAAGACAGGACAAAAACATGACACTCACAAGACGCAATACAACATCATATGATGATGGATTGACTTCATGTTGCTATTTAGCTCAGAGAGCACTAGGGCAACGTTAAGCTCTCTATACCAGCCCTATACCTTGCCGACAATTATAATAGTTGGGTCCATAGGCACAGAGTAGATTAACACGTAGTTAACTGATTCTGTGCAAATCAGATAGATGTCGTTTTTTGATTTCAACTGTATTGAATTTTTTCAACATACAAACTACATAGGCCTAATGGCGGTGTGTAATATATTTTCCTTAACCTCCAAACTTTGCTCACGGTAGCAGCTCCAGAAAAGAATAATGAACACACACTTATTCTATGATTTTATTTATTTATTTTTCCGATGCTGGAGTAACAGGTCTACATCCCAATTACAGATCGCTGGCCAGTATTATTGTGAGAGGAACCTGGACGGAATGTTAACCCAGAAAACTCACGACCGTCCGCTGGTTGCTGGCATACTAACCCACAAACGGCCCGCGGGAAGCGAACCCGCGTCCGCATATATAGTTGGTGGTGAGCGCATGAAGACCAGAAGTTTACACTCACTAAAGCGTATACTCTAGGACAAACGCTCCGCCACGCAGAATCTAGTCGGTTTGGGTCAAACTGTCATGTAGTAAAGTTACAACACAAGCTGTGTTACGGTCAACATGTACGGACTAAATCTTCCACTTGAATGATTTTTTAAATTATTATTTGTGATCTGGGCGTTTCAAAATAGACGCAATCGGTTAAAGAAACATAACGATACCTTCAACTTTATAGAGCGTCTTCACTCAGGTAAAGGTTAAGGCTTACACGTATTATGTTGTGCGTAGAAGATAGAAAAATGGGCTTAAATCTAGAATACATGTACATGTATGTTCATTATTAGGTATTATTCTGCACTTTGGTCGTCACACCTCTCGAAATAGCACGGGTTGCTTAGTGCGTATCTTTGAATTAAAGAAATAATAAAGGGCAATATAGTAATGTCACAGTCAACTAATGATGATATTTATAAAAGCTGCATGGTGCTTTCTCCTTTCTAATGAAAATGTCATCGCTATAACAAAGACACATTATGAAGTCCGCCATGCCTACTTACCCAACAATAACTCCGTATGTTACAGGCACATTCTGCTATTTCACTGCAGCTCACATATGGGCGTCGGTTCCATGGCGTCTACCAGGACATAAGGTAAGGTCACAACATGTGGCAATAATGTCCATCCCTTTAGAAAGTGCTCGAAAGCATGTGGATCAAAGATAACTACATAGTGACCCAAAATATATCGATGCCGAACAACAGATTCGTTGAGATAATTCAAATGCAGTGACAGTTTTGCTGTCTGTTACAAACACAGTCACGCTAATGCACTGTTGAAGAGAAGTCTGGACAGCAGCAAACCAGGTCAACTCTATTACTGGACTGGAACTTTCCATCAGTACAAAGTACGGCAAATCACTAGATGGAAGCCTGATGTCAGTCGCTTCGTGCACTTCTAAATGCATTTACTTAACCTGTTTAAGACATCCTTGTTGCACAAATGTTAAGATGACACATTCTCGACCGTTAATATAAAAAACCTATTGAGTGCGACATTAAGAGTATGGACGATGTGGTGAGATCTAAAAGGGGAATTGGTATAATATATAGTTGTATGTCAAATACAACTGAAGCTTTAGGTAAAGAGAGACATTGGTGTTATTCCTCGTATGCTGAGAGATGCATGGCCTTTATCGACATGTTTGTCAGGAAATATGTATTCGTTAAAACAAGCAAGCTAGAAAACTATCAATTGGAAGAAATCAATTGCAATAGATTAAATGAACTGGAGACGGGGCGTAATCACTTCAGATTAAACGTGTATTAGATGCCGATGTTGTGATAAATATTTACAAACTGGCTAGATCAGTGGACGATAAATGGGTATAGTCAATGACACATAAACGCACGTATTATCCAAGCCAAAATAGGAGTCCATATTTATATAATATATACTTTGATATATATATGTTTTGAAATAATAAAGAGCGACTAATTTGCTTGTCTCCACAGGGATATACATATACAATGTGTAGGCCTATTGTACGATGACAGTAAAAACAGAAAAAATGTCCAATACAAATGGATCTTTGTCCAAAGTGGCATGTATTGTGAACGGCATATTTAAATAGGCTTCAGCAACATAGCGGTTTACGAATGCAATTTAATAACCCGAGGCTGACTTGAATATAATGTTTCCACGGACATAATCGGTATACACCGCATTCCTTACACATCACTGCGACTTTGTAATATATGATTAGTATTTTTATAAAACTGAACAAAAAGATGGGTAAATAGTTAAAACATCATTAATATTGCCAGGCCATAATTTCACCTTTAGAGCGGAGATACATAATAGTTAGCGATCGATGAAATGTAAGTTTGTGTTAAGTTGATCCGTGTCCGTCACAATCTCAATAAGGATTAATTTGTTTTTCCAAACTGTTTTTTTTTTTACCTTGGCAGGTTAAATATGGTATGGATGTATTTAATTTAACGCGTACGCACAGAAGTAGTGTTTCTGTAGAATATTGCACAAAGCTGGGATGAGATCTTCTGGCTGATCCATGTTTGACGCACACTTCGAAGGTGTCCCACTATAATGCCGGCTGGTTTCCGAGCGTAAAATGTTTGTCTGTGAGAGAAATAAGGTTTTTAAAGGGTTACATTAAGAATGCCTCTCAATGCTCGGAACGCACTGCTCTTAACTATAGGATGTGAAACTGCCCAAAAACAAATATATGTCTCATCCGGGCGGCAAACTAAAAAAAATTGTATCGGGTGAAAAATATTTAAGCGAAACATTATCGATGAATAGCAACAGTAGGTAAACAGTATGGAACACCCCCCAAAACTATAATTATTGGGATTGGATGCTGTCCGTCCGTCCGTCTGTCCGTCCTAATTTCGTTTCCGGAGCAGATCTAAAAAAACGTAAAATATTTTAAAAGTTCTGCTTTTCTGGTTTTCTACTTGAAAACCGGTAAATATTCCTCCGTGAACGTGTCAAAGATACTGATAATGTCCTAAACTGGTGCCTTTTACTACATGGATATTTATGCCGTAAAGGTTTCATTTCGAGAACAGAACCATTGCGTTGTTTTCTTCCTGAAGTTGCCTGACAATGAAACAAAATAATTGTGGCACTCCATCCAGCCTACTTTCATGCAGAGAACAGAACCATCGCTTATTTTTCTTACTGAAGTTGCCGGACAATGAAACAAAATAATTGTGGCACTCCATCCAGCCTACTTCCACGCCGAGAACAGAACCATTGCGTATTTTTCTTCCTGAAGTTGCCTGACAATAAAACAAAATAATTGTGGCACTCCATCCAGCCTACTTCCACGCCGAGAACAGAACCATTGCGTATTTTTCTTACTGAAGTTGCCTGACAATAAAAACTACACCACATCAAAACTCTACTTCCTGATGCCCCTTAACTCCGAGAGCACCAGGGCATCAGGAAGCTCCTGCCCAACCACCCGCTATTTCTCGGCGAAACGTGGCTAGGATACTGATAAGGCCCTGAAGGGATGCATTTTACTATTTAAAAATTTCTGTTTTTAATTTTTTGTATATTTGTCACGTGTATTTGTTGGACTGTAGTATTGCGCTTCTGATTAGCATGTGTATTACTTTCCACAATGCTTGCCTATTAACACTGCCACCTTTATAACTCTCCTCAGTCACAACGTTTATCATTGTATTAAATCGGCGAGGGATATGAGTATTTCATGCTTGTTCTTCATACTCCTGGTGTGACACAATATGACAATAAATAATTGCTTGGTTTTTGATTTGGGTTTAACGTCATAATCACGGGTATTTCACTTATATGACGACGGATTGTCCACATTACACTTTCTGGCCTAATTATACGGTGGAAAACCGGGAGGAAATCTCGTAAAAACCACTCCAGCAAATGCCGGCGCCACATCGTGTGACTCAATCATATATATACCTGATCGTCGACAAGCGGACTCGATCATGTGAACGGTGTAGTAAGCGCACTCGCAGGCGAATGGTAAATATCATTTCATCATTTTAATGATTGTATTGATCGCTTTATTACATGTGCTATCATTCATCTAACTTGATTTAATTATATATATTTGTTTTGTACCTGTACGGGACGTTTTGATAATTCTGTCACGTATGTGGGTGTTTTGTGCTTTCGTGGCTCTTATTGATTGTATACAATTGGTTCACTGTATAAATGCAGGACACACAAAAAAAATAATATCAGAAAAAACACTCCTCAAAACATATCAGGGGGTCGACTATTTCCAGAACAACAATATATTAAGTCCATTTGAGAAAGATGACGATTTAAAAGGAAACCACTACATGCTGTAAACCATAATAATGTGCATAACCGACGCAAAAGAAACTAGTTAATTTTAACAGAGGTATAAAAGTTACATTGGATTTCAAATTTGCACAATTTGAATTAGATCTTTTCGAATATATATTAATTAATTGGACAGAAATCCCAAATAGTTTAGTCCCTACTTTTAATACCAGTATGTCCCAAGCGCAAGCTACATTTGCATAGTTCTAGTGGTATATTACGTTTCCTTCAGGCTAAACACTTTGCATCTACGGCTACTAGTGGGCAATTACTGTTGATAAACAACTTTCATGGAAGCAAAATACTTTGTTCAGCATGGCTTATACGTAAATTGATGCTGTCGCCAAATATGTTTGGCTCTTATGCATACCTTTCCAATACTTTGTTGGCGATACTATGTCTGCTGTAAGTTAAATGGATAGGTCTTATGTAAAGAAATAATACACGTCTAATCTTACAGTTCGTCTCGTCTTCCAATGCCACGCCATCGCCAGAATTAAGAGTCAATGAACATACTACTGATATAATTTCAAAATATGGACTGTAACCACGCACTGTTGTCGTCCTAAACGAAGTTAATCACAGAATAATCTACATAAACGTTTAGGAATATTTCAAAAAAGTTATTAGAATAACTTCATGGTGAATCTTGAATGCACGTGCTTATCAAAACAACCAGTGATCAAATAAGTCACAGGTATCGAATACAACCTTACCTCTGAGGCGGAAACAACCAGTGATCAAATAAGTCACAGGTATCGGATACAACCTTACCTCTGAGGCGGAAACAACCAGTGATCAAATAAGTCACAGGTATCGGATACAACCTCACCTCTGAGGCGGAAACAACCAGTGATCAAATAAGTCACAGGTATCGGATACAACCTTACCTCTGAGGCGGAAACAA
>JAVFBX010187536.1:0-13746 GCA_034783855.1 Mopalia kennerleyi | reverse complement strand
TGGAATTGTATGGAAGACCTAGAACCCATAATAATATTTGATGTGGCGCAACATTATCTATATATAATCCATAAATAATATTAAATATTACGTTTTATTATTATTTTCCCTTCTAAGTACTTTGTACACGGAGTTAAATGCCAATCAAGAATGGATAAACTTATATTGAGATAATATGTTTTATGCTTTATATCGGATGAAACGACGGTTACCATCTATTAAATACGCACAGTGAAATAAACTTCAGGACAGTGTGTGGAATTAACATCGGTAAAGTATTGTCATATAATGCATATTATTGTTACAGTACCGTACTTTGTAATTGGTAAATAAACAAAAAGTAACGGTTTTGCAATATTACATGATAACAAATACAACAGTATCGGATACAAACTGATAAGAAGTTTAATAATACGTAAACCTTTTATTATATTGATAAAAAATGTAGTAGCTCTGCTTTGGATATATATCTGTCAATTTTTTTGCCCATATATGTCAATTACTACATATACTGTGAAATATAATATATAATAATTATAATAATATGAAGACACACATTTAAAGCCACAAAAGAAATCAGCTCCGGACATTTGGCTTAGATATTATTCTCAGACACATTACACATTTCTAATAGGTTACATTGACAATCTCAAGATCTGTCCTAGTCAAATTTATTGTTCTGCTACTATTTTCGCTGTGTAATGTATTGCGAGCGAAGAGCGCACGATTTATGAAGATTGGGTCATCCCTCGACTGCCATTTAACGGTTATCCCCCTTGAATATATGGGCATAAATCGTTCCAAGTCACAGCTATGTAAAACTGATGGCACACGCCAATAATCTTAAACAACAACTATGTAAAACTGATGGCACAGCCGTTTGCAATTTATGTCAAGTCCATTGAGACTGTACAAATGCTGTGACAAAAGCGACCGTCCATTGGACGAAAAGGATGCAACGGTTCCATAAAGCTATGATGATGCTAATAGGGATTCAAGGCTATGCGTTGATGTAAAAATCGTTATTGTGACAATTCCAATGTCGCAACGATTAGTGGCATTTTTCAATCAACAGCACATGAACTGTAATTTCCCAGAAGCATTCTCCTTCTTGTGTTCTTTGTTTTATAGATCAACATATACATGTAGATAAATATTTTAAGATATTACAAACTAGTTATAGATAGGCTACTGCACTTTTCTGAGATGTAGTATTATATAAATAAATTTAAACCAGATATCATATAACTATAGTCAATGATGTGATTTAATGTTAAATCATTACTTTTGTTAACTATAATGTTTTTTTGTTTGTTTTTTTTGACGTTCGTTCCCTATTGATATATACTAGTTCAAAAAAGTCACACTATGCCAAGTGCAGAAAGACCAGTATCGACCAAAATGATATATTCTTCACAAAGAGAGTAAAAGTACTTGACTCACTTGAACCATCTTCTCTAGCCATGAGTGTTACGCCGAGCTACTCTTCATTACAACCCTTGACATCTCGCGCATATAAATCGAATTACAACAACACCCCTTGGTGGATTAAGTGAACGAGCTTCCAGTTAAAGCGCTGAATGCATATGTTAAATGTTACACTCAAGTTTTGACAATTTGTTTATATTTGTAAAGCACTATTGACATATGTACGGATATTTGGTGTCTGTACATATGCAATATTCTCATTGAGTTGGTTGAATATCCCGAATATATCCTTTTTTCGACCAAACCACCCACTTAACTATCGTCATTTCTACTAGCATAGTCCTCTCCTAACAACATTTGATTCTCACGCAACCAATCAATATCTTGACAGTACCGTTTGGTTGTATGCATTCGATCTACCAAGGGTTGTACTGCAGAGAAGCTGGGAATAAAACTCTTGGGTAGCGAAGATACACTCTAACATTCATCAGATATTTTGTTCGTTCTTTATTATGACCATTCAACAGATTCTCCCTGTGCATAAGCCGCGCCTAGTCTAAGGTAGTTAACACGACGCCTATTTGGAAGGAATTGTATCGCCATGGTAAGCGTCGCATGATTCGGAAACAGGTCATGGAAGTATAACTGTTATTGCTAATCTCATTACTCATTATTAATAGATCATGTTTCCTACACCATCTGCACTTTTATTTTGAAATCACGATATCCGGTATTTTTAATAGATTATATCTCACATAGCCGACGTAATCCGATCTCACATTGGGGACTGTAGGAGGATGCTAAATATATGTTCTGTACAGATAATGGGTTACTATAGTAATCGGAATATCCTGGGCTGAATTTACTTAAGGTATGTTTTTTCACAGCAGACACGTCTGGAACTTAGGATTTCCGCCACCTATGTAATAATTGACGTCTGCCTCTACGAACAACCCTGTCGCGTATTCCCAATAGCCCTACCTATTAATCTACCGCACTGATGGGCCCTATTGTGCTAAGGATATCTTATTTCTACGACAAACCTCTAGAATATATTCAAAGGAAACAAGTGTTTCATAAAAATTACAAAAATACTGTTACTGATTGCCCTGATAATTAACTAATCGGCGTAATGCATAAACTCATAATATGTTTATTTTAAAAAGATATTTATTGCTTCAGTTAATAATTGCATCAAAAGGAAGATTACCTTACTATCATGAACTGCTGTTTGAACCTGTTGTTCATCTCATTTTAATAATTTAACACAGTTTTGAAGAATTCATTACTTGGTAGTTATGCATTTCTGTAAAACTAAACATCAGTAAGATTAGTGACGTCACACTATTGCCTAAAGTCTAGATTTCCCGATACATAGCCAACCGATGGATAGACTTTGTAACGTCATCCAGCATTACTTCTGGTTTGTTCATTTAATTACTGTTTAACATAGGCATCAATGCAGCATTATGTAAACTCTCATTTGCTAAACGAGTGCTATTAATGACTCCATCAATGTGAATTCAACTTTTGCAAGGTATAAAACGGTACACCAGCCCACTTAAATATTGTGTCCGTTCTACGTCGCCTTTACAGAGATACAGCGGTAGACCAGTCAGGACTTTCTTTTGTCCGTTCAACCTCTTTTCAAATTCTTACCACTTACTGACGACTGACGTACACTCTTTTAGCTCTAGCTTGTTAGGCCGCAAAACCTTAATTGACTGTCATTCGGACATGGGTAACTGTTTGTTAACGCCTTAGTAAGAGAGAAAGTACATTGATTCCGCATCAGCTGTAGACCAATATAAGATTCTTTGGAACTTTACCAAATCCTGCTGTGATATTTTGTCAGCTGTAGACATAAGTCAGAACAAAGTGACCTCTCTGTATTGATGTTGGTAAATGTCTCTCTGGTTCTCTTAACCGACTGTTGGTCATACTCAAAGTACCTTTAAATATTAAGCCGATGTCAATTATTCTGTGTTTAATCGATTGCATGGTTTGGTAACTTCGTGGCATTGTCATTTCGCTTTATTATATGGTGGCAGTGTAGTTTAACAGACAAAAGCAATACAAATACGTCGATAAAACAGGCAATGATTGCTGTTGGGATATTATTGTTCCTCCAGTATGACTTATCTTGGTACACACTGAACTTACCCACTGGGCGGGCAAAATGTACGTGGTGAATCATATATTTCAACGATGAATTCATGGCCATGGGTTTTCTGTGATAACGGAAAATGAAATGTGAGTTAATATAAATGAAGTCGACTGTATTCAATCGACTGCTTACTTGTAGAGCCCTGTCATAAGGTCAGTGGTTCATTGGTCGCTTTATTTTTGCAAAAGCATAATTCATTGCTATGACTGACAGCTTCCTTACATTTAGGATATCCGTCCATCAATGGCCGGAAGTGTTTGTGTGGTCTGAAAAGCCGGGAACATGGTTCATGTTTTTTATTCTTTACTCGCACTACCATTTATCACGGACTGCATGACCTACAGAGAGAAAAAAGAACCCACTGAACACTTGCCGTTGAAAATATTTGAACTATCTTAGTCTGTATTTATTCAGTAGTCTATCGACTGGACTAGTCGTTAAATGGATGTGGATTTATTAATTGAAGTTTCCACTTAAGGTAATGAGCTAATGAGGTTTATAATATAAATGGAAGATGTGTGTTGAGCGGATCTATCCAGGTCTCTTAAATAGATTTAAGCCGTCGAAAGAAACAAAGTGCAGCTTATTAATGTGTAGATGGATCACAGTAATGGATTGGAAAAAATGTGTTGTATTTGGGGATAAAACTTTGAAATTTAACTGGAGCTGTATTGGACAACTGATTTTAGTCACCCATGCTAGCTCGTGTTGGCCCAGCCTTAACCAAGTACCAACATTAAAACAACATTGGAATTGCGCATTGCAATTCTAGGTCATAAACGAAATTGTCCACACTGGTTATCTCAAACCAACTTTATTATACAAGTTGGTGGTCGATTTCAAGGTCGTGTTTGAGTTACTGGTAATGCTTAACTAAGCAAAGAGTGAAAGCGTAAATAAATTTCTAGTCGGAAGAGTTTTAAGCATCAATGCTTATTAAAGCTAGGTTGTTTATTCAAGAAATAATCGAGTACATCTGGTTAATGACACCTCTGCTTTGGCATTGCAAAAATTATCGGCTATAAATATGATTTGAAAGTATCGGTTAATCGCGTAAAAACTTAATAAAATATACGTTTATTGGATTTTATACACACAACGTTATAAGTTAGCAGGCTTTGGACTTGATTTAATATTATATATAATGATACCTATCACATTTACTCACATTTTACGAGATGACTTGTAGATTTTTCCGAATGAACCTATACCGAGGGTTTCGTGTAGTTACATACCGGTAGGCTACACACGCCTTTTAACATGTATATCGTGTCCAGGTAGAATTTATATGTCAATATTATACATGTCTGTGTCAAACAGTCTGTCATATATTCTGATCTAAGTGACATTCGTGAGCAGCATTCGTTGTTGTTAACGTTATAAATTACCTAGAAATCGATTGCGTTACTGCATATATTTTGTATGGAAGCATTCTTCAGGGTAGACCTAATGGTCTAACTTAGCTTTGATGACTTCTGGGAACCGGAACTGACAGCGGACGAGTTTTTTTCACGCGCAATCACACGGTTAAAAGGCCAATCGCTGCTTTATTGCTGTCAGACACGCAGCAAACTAATTGATAAAAAATCGATACAAATGTAACCCAATTATGAGCGTGAGGAAATATAGTCCACAGCAAATTACCAATCAATAGATAGCTTTTTTACTTATTTGTTTGATATACTTCATCGATATAGTGCTTCCTGGCAATTACGTAGTAATTTTAGGATATGACATTTTATCATTGATGTGTGCTTCGAGTTTATCGCCATTATTGAGTTCTCGGCCTGTTTTACTTTTCGAATGTCTCTTGGTAGCTTGCAGCTAGCAGATTTGTCCTTATCGGCATTGATAACTCGAGACAAACCAACGAGAGTCTGTGCGGTACGTTGAATATCACAATCGTAAGTTAGTTTAGCTTATCGCAGACTCTTGTTGGGATTATCTCAAGTCATCAATGCTGATAAAGAAAAATCAGAAAGGTGCAACTATTAAGGTACCAACAGACATTCGAAAAGTAAAACAAGCCGAGCATTGGGATTATCTTATTTTCACAAGACTTTAATCTAACTTGCGTTGGCCGACTTTCTACGTTTCTACGCCAGCTAGTAACTTTAATACCAGAGCGTATCGGTAGGATACAACAAACAACCCACAATAATATAAAAGCTTCACACTACTAACGAACGTTTTCTCCCCTACTGATGCATTATAGAGTAACCTATAAGAAGGTACTAAAAAAATGAGCCCAGAAGTTCGTTTAAACAAACGTCTAAGAGTTAAAGCCTTAGCTGACGTGTCACGGGAAGAGCTGACGTGTCACGGGAAGCGCTGCAAATCAGAACATCGTTGAGAAACGCACATAGCAAATATGTTAGGTCACGCAGTGCCCTCTTACAGTTGCTACTAAACTGTTTGATGTGTTTTCCAGTTAGTAATGCTACAGTACTTGTGCCGCCAGTACTTTAAAAGTAGTGGGCATCTTTCCACAAACGTATTAGGCCTACTCATTCCACTTTTTCATTGTTTTGGTGACACCAGTGACTGTCCACTCTCCTTCATACATGCTCGTATATTCACGTGTTACACACACACTGCATTCATGAAACCTGAAAAAAGCCAAGATATATGCTTGTAGTACGATTGTATTCTAAGTGAGACGCTTTATTTATGTTTTGTTGACTTTGGTAAGATTAACAGTGCTGTTGAAAATAGGGTCTTTATCGTAAAATTTGATTTAGAATTTAACTTCTAACGCTGTGTTTCGATTTCCTGTCTTCAACTGTATTCACATGGACACCCATGTGACTGAGTATCCAGTCGAACAGTAATACATCTGCTTAATTGATACATTCATACTGATTCCAAACACAAACTGATGAACAGAAATATCAGAATGAGATATTCGAATTATTTAATACGTTTCCTTTTTATAATACTGATATAGTTTAGTACAATGTATTTCAACAAGATAATATATTTGGAAAGTTGTTGTATGTGTTACACACTTCAGCAAATAACGCGGATAGAACGCAAGGTAAATTATGCAATACATTGTTTGTTTAATTTGGGGTTTAACGTCGTACTCAAGGGTATTTCACTTATACGACGACGGATTGTCCACTTCACACTGTTCCTTGCCCTATTGTTGTGGAAAACTGGGAGGAAACCTCGTAAAAACAACCCCAGCAATTGTCGAAGCCACATCTTGTGACTCACTTATATACCGGAGGGTCGACAGTTAAGTAGATCCCGTGAATGGTAAATTGGAGTAAGATTAGGAAGCACACACGCTACCACTAAGCCACAGCCGCGGGTCCACTGTGCACTAGAACATTTAACTTTGTTTATTTAACTAAAGATACAGACATTTTGTAGCAAAACTTTGTGTCCTATCACAAAACAAGAAGTAATTATCCAGAAATCGTATAGTTATGTTACCCTCACTTCTAAATGTCCTTCAAACTTAGAATTTCTAACTAATTTAAAACCAGTGTTAAACTTGTTTAACTTTAAAAGAAAATGGAAAATGTTTTTTTCTGATATTTTTTTGATTCAAAGAGGTCCAGCAAGACTTGTGAATGTTTACACAGAGAAGCTCTTTCAAATCTTTGAATTAATTTAAGTTGGTCACATTACTCCCTATCTTCCTATTCTCTATCATATTTGGTGTACAAGTATGTAAATGGAATAGTAAAATCCAAAATCCCGGACTTCCAGCAAGACTGATATTATGATTACCCAATAAGGTCATCCTGAAAAACATCTGTGTTTCAGGTAAGGCCAAAAAAAAAAATGTTTTGTTTCCTCTAACCCGACCGACCTACGAAATAGTTCCGAGTCTTAAAGTTTTTATTGGCTTTTCCCCAAAAAAAAAATGTTTTTTTTTTTTTTTTCAAAAGACCTTTCCAAATTGGCATATTTGGTGGCAAAATCATTTTTTTCATATAAGCGGACTAGGCTTCCAAGCGATTGATTGGATGCGTGGGAACTTTTACGCAACCAATGTCATGTTGTGGTAGGAGAGAACTCGGCTAGTAAAAATGACAGCAATAGTCAATAATGAAAGTGGGTGAAATGTTGTTGAAAAAGGGATATGTTCTGGGTATTCAACCAACTAAATGAGAGTATTGCATATGTACCCACCCCTACAAACACAAACTTGTAGCTGTAATTCTATATATATGTGATTAATCTACCAAGGGTTGTATTGCAGAGTAGCTCGGTGTGTTTGTTTGATTGGGGTTTAACCTCGTAATCAAGGGTATTTCACTTATATGACGATGGAGACAAATACAAAATGTACCTGATAAGCACATTTGTTTGATTGGTGTTTTAACATCCAACTCGGCAATAGATCAGCCCTTAGAAGGCAGTGTGTCATTTTTGCCGAGCATCAGCCAGGGACACAATATCAGAAGAGTTTGTCCTTGGGTATGGTAAAAAAAAAAGAAGTAGTCAAAATATTGTGCCAAATTAAATTTCATTCTTTTAACATTGGAAGATTGATTTATTGAAAAACTAAATCACTGTTGCTTTAAAAAAAAAAAAACCATTTGAGGAAAATAGTTGAAAGATCACCTTTGGAAAGGTCTGGCTTTCATTATATTTTATTTCTCTTTAAATGTAAAACAAACAAAAAATAATAAAACCACCCACCCAATATTTTCAGTTTTAATAGGTCAGTAGGGTTACTTGAAACACAGATAATTTTAAGGATGGCCTAATTCACAAACAGTTTCTTTCAAACCTTTGAAAGCATTGAGATTAAATTGAATCGGTCAATACTGTAAGGCCCAACTCCACAGAGTCAACTGTTACAGGACAGCGTTTTTTACAGCTAATTGCTCAGTGAGTCAGTGTATAGTCCATTTTCGGGATATGAAATATTGCTTTTATTAGGCTTCAATACTAAAGTATGTAAGTATATTAGCTAATATATAAAGTATATTAGCTAAAAACTATAAAACAGTTATTACATCAAAATTTACAAAGTATGGAGTTGGGCCCATGTTGCTTTCACCAATTCAATCATTATAGTTACAGTATTCCTTATTTTCACAATACAGACTATATACATTATATTTTTTGTGTCTTTTAGAAAGTGAAGATTAATAGTATTTTCGTTATTTTGGGATAACACTTTCTTAGTTTGAACAGATTTTAGTTCAGAAAATTTTGCAGGTTGAAATCCGTCCGGGAATCGAACCCACGACCCTCAGAGTTGAACTAGAATCTGTTTAAACTAAGAAAGTGTTATCCCAAAATAACGAAAATACATTAACTCGAGTTTAACGACTTAACAAAGCAAATGGATTCTGTAACAAATTGAAATGTAGGCCCTATGTTAAATTTCGTTCCACAGTTGTTGATTTATCTTTTTTAATTAATGTTCGATTTTGAGAGATTAATGTGATAAAAGTGATGCAGAACGGCAAACAACCAAACGCCTTAACTAAACATCAGCCTGTCTGCACACAGCCAATACGTTGACACTATATATATCTGTAACACGTTCTGGCCGTAGGCCTACGTACGTTATGCGTTCCAAATGCGTTTTGTGTGTTCGCGGGGGGAACTACTGAACGTACGAATAAAATACGACTATATTTGGATTCCTTACGATGCTCTCTTTCGTTTCATGTGTGATGTGACAAATACATATTTCAAATAGAGAATAACGCCAAAACTTTTGCAATTGTAACATTTCACACAGCGTAGCCCATACATAAAAAATTGATGGATATCCATTCCGGTATAACGTCTACTAACAGTTCCCCCAATTGCACCATGTCATTGGAACTAAACGGCAAACTGATTAGTTAGGGTTAGTGTTATGGTTAGTTTGGGGGTTTGGATTTGTGTCACTGGCGTTTGCTTATAGATCCACGCATTATAGTTACCAATAACTTCTTTAGGGACTCCATATGTCCAACATCCAGTTTAAAAAAACTGAAACAAATACGAGTGTGCAGTTTAAAAAAATTGTCCTTTTAATTTTTGAGTGACGGAATATGACGGGTTAAGAACAGAATAGAATTATGTCCCATTTGGCGATACTATTTGTGTTTTAGACTTAGTCCTGAAACTCAAGTTGACAACTTCAGAAAGGCATTTTACCTTATAAATCAAGTCAGACATTTATGGCTTCAATGACCGTTCACTCTAACTGCTGTCTTCATATCTTGATGAACAACTAATTATCTCTCGGAATCATTACAAGTTAAACCTGGCTCCATTCTTGGTCCTCTATTATTCATATTATATACCTAGATGACTGTGTTCAACACATAAACGGTTGTAATGTTGAATTTTATTCTGATGACACAACCCTCTATCGGTACTCGAAATCTCTTTTAGAAATAGAACGCTGGCTCAACTTAAACATGAAACATATAAACCAAAGATGCTTAGAAAATAAAAATGCTTCATTCTTTGACTCCGGAATATGTTTTTCACATGTGGATCTATTTTGACAGAATATCCTTGTAGAAAATGTACATTTTTTAAAGTTTGTAAAGTAATATGGCCATAATATTTAAAAAAAAAAAAGAAGAGTCATAGGCATAGAAAAGTATATATTTTCCTCATCAGGAATACTTGCTATATCTAAAAATTCTAAAATAATGCAAAGATGCAAGAGTTAATACTGCCAGTAAAACAAAAGCGATAATTTTAGAATCAACTCCAGAACTCAAAATGTGGCGTCAGGAAAGTCACAGGACTCTTTGAAGTGCGTTCGCAGCCTCTACTTATAAGTCAATCTAAGCTTCAATTGTCTCTCAGTAAAAGCCAATCTAAGATACCATCGTCTCTCAGTACAAGTCAATATAAGCTTCCATTGTCTCAAAAACACCTTATCAGGAAAGCCAGTGCCACTAAACCTGTGGATCAGGGCAGTATGCTGATAGAACTATCACTACTGTCTCCACTTAACACTGGTGGAACATTAATAGGCAGTTCATTCACACTAATTATAGTGATATATCTGGTCCAATACCTGAAAATAACAACATACGGAGCAGTTGTTGCTCAAACCATGTATGCCGTAAATCAATCTGCGAAAACCTGGTTTTAAAATCGTAAGTTTGCCGTAGCCAGATCTCCCTACCCAGTGTATTCTGGAGTATTTTGTACACATAATTTATGTGAAATACACCAATAGGTCATCAAAATCCTCTCAGAAATTAATATTCTGTGCTATGATGTAAAACAAAAATACACAAAATGGTAACAAATTAATCCTAAACGACAACTTTTTTACACATGGTAGGTTTGCTAAACTATGGAGCCAATCCACAACCTGTAGATAACAATTGTTGTCCCAATCTTTTCGTAAGGGTATTTCACTTATATGGTGGATGTGCACTCCATATATAAACACAACCATAACATGCTATAAGTGTTCGATTGTTTTAGAATATATACCTTCCTCTAATTAACCCTTAATGAGACCATTCAATAATTATCAAGTTGGAAATTCGCTATTGTTGGACTATATGCCACCGAGAGATAAGCGAAATACCAAGTCACATGACATTAAATACCAATGAATCCATTCTACCAAACTGCTCGGAGTTACTGGATGAGAGGATGATAATACTACATTCTCAATAGTTTTGGAAACGTTTTTTTGTTACACCTTAAACCAGTAGATAGTGATTGATTTGCGTTTTCTGTGATACTGAAGGGTATTTTGATCATTTGACAGCAGTTGTCTAACAAATAATAGCCAGGCTTCCACAAGTAGAATTTGTAAAGTGTTTTGCTCTGTTGGCAAATGTTACTCCATTGGTAAGAAAAGCCAGCATGTCAAATCTCACTACAGGCCATATTCATTATAGAGTTAGGAAACAGTCACAGGTGGATACGAATCATGCTGGTTTGGGATTTAGTAGGCGCGTCATGTATTAGCAAAGTACTTATAGTGGAAAGTCTATGTACGAGTGAAGTGGCCTGAAATGATACTCGTTGTTTAAAAATGGCAAAAATAAAACAGGATTTTTCAAACTGGCAGGAATCTGAGACCATTATGACAGATTTTACTAAAGAATACAATTGTACAATATCCTAACTCTGGTCAGCTGTTTAAATACGCAGGAAAGTCACAGGATTCTACGAATAGCGTCTGCAGCCTCTACGTACAAGTCAATCTCAGCTTCCATTGTCTCTTACTACGAGTCAGCCTAAGCTTCCATTGTCTCTTACTACGAGTCAGCCTAAGCTTCCATTGTCTCTTACTGTGAGTCAGCCTAAGCTTCCATTGTCTCTTACTGTGAGTCAGCCTAAGCTTTCCTTGTCTCTAACTACAGGTCAAACTAAGCTTCAATTGTCTCTTACTACAGGTCAAACTAAGCTTCAATTGTCTCTTACTACAGGTCAAACTAAGCTTCAATTGTCTCTAGCTACAGGTGAATCGAAGCTTCCATTGTCTCTTACTGCAGGTGATTCGATTCATTCGAAGCTTCCATTGTCTCTTACTACAGGTGAATCAAAGCTTCCATTGTCTCTTACTACAGGTTTCCAGTGTCTCAAAACCAAGGTGAGAAGTCAAACACTAATAACACTTTAGCAGGAGCCAGTGCCACTTAACCTTCGGATCAGAGCAGTATGCCGATAGAACTATCACTATTGTCTCCACTTAACACTGGTGGAACAGTAAAAGGCAGTTCATTCACACTAATTATCGTGACATCTTTGGTCCAATTCCTGCAAATAACAATATACCCACACTGAGCTGAGCAGTTGTTGCTCAAACTCCTGTATGCTGTGAATCAATCTGTTAAACGTTTGCTTTTCAAATCATTTGTCTTAGTCAGATCTGCCAACCTCCAGTGATAAGTTAAGACAGCATGGCTGTCTGATCGCTTTGGTTTTCAACACCTTACTTAAGGGTATTTCACATATATGAGAGTGGTGTTCTCTTACCGTTAAAAGCCACACTAACACAACTATAAAATGAACCGTGTTGCGTTGTGTTAGAATATTAATGTTCTTCCATTGATTATACATCATGACTGGACAATCAATTGCCATGAAGACTAGTTGACAGGGATAACCAGGGGGTTGTCTCAACAAGCCAACATTGTTGGGTGTAGAAAAAAACAACACAAAACTCGACATGGTTCAAACATCAAATATAAGAAGTGGCTTATTTTATCAAATGTAAATCTACCACAAATGCAAAAATCATCCACTTCCAAGATCTTCTTAGTATTTGTACAAAATGCACTGTTTTCTGGTTTAAGCACACTTTATTAGATATACTTCACTTTAAGAAATAAAGATACTAAAGCTATCAAGATTAACAACATTGAGACTAGTAACAAAAAAAAAAAACAAAAACGGATTTCTTGGTAAACACAATTTTCAATTTAGTACAATCAGACAATCATTGTTCACGATACACAACGAATAGTTATTAGTTTAAATTTAAAACAGTCTAATCAATTACAAGTGAACATAGATGCTGCTTGAATCTAAAGCATCCCACAATGCACCTCTTCATTGCATTTTGCAACTGATGTATGGAGTTGAAATATTGAAACTTGTACAACTTCTCAACTGATCTAGAGTTGAAATATTATACAATTTTTCCATTCTTGATCTTTATGGTGCTTTAGTTACCCCAGTCCTTGTGGCTATGTTCCACAGCAAAAATACAAACTCAAAAGCTGTACAAGGCATCTTTGATTTTTGATAAAGCTATCAGGGTCCAGGGTATCAGTTGCTCAAAAGACAATTAGCCGCTAACACCTGATTAAATCGCTAATACTGAGTTAAAGATAGACCTTCAACACAGCTTGACATTATTAAACAGCAGGTTAAATTTAATAGCCCTTCGAACAACCGACCCCTGGTGACATGTATTGAAGTTAATAGTTTTTCAGGATTATAAGGGTCATCACTATAATGTGCCTCAAAATGCCTCTGGTCTCTTCCTCCCTCCTCCCCAACCAACATCCATGTTTTTCTTTTTGTTTCTCCATGACATCCTCTCCCTCACTTTACTTGACGGAGCTGAATTAGTCTTTATTGGGGGCAACTGGAGTGGCACGGATTTCACTATAACAAAAAACAAGAGATCCATGAATGGATCTTGACGCCCACCATTGAGAGATTGACTCCTTATAAAAGCCTGGCAGCCATTT
>JAVFBX010187535.1:0-24600 GCA_034783855.1 Mopalia kennerleyi | reverse complement strand
CGTTTTATTTTTGTCTCCATCATCATATAAGTGAAATACCCTTGAGTACGACGTTAAACACCAATCAAACAAACAAAACAATCTGAATCATATCATGTACATGACCATTACCATCTCTTGAGGTTAAGATTTATTTAGAAACTTGTGTCTGGGGAAGTTTACCTAGAACATGAGATCCATCTCTTTTGATTAATCGGCATCCTGGTGTGATTAATGAGATTAATATACATAAACCCACCTCTTCTATAAAACTCAATGAATGAATAATACAATTTATATTTGACTGTTTTATATGATTGGTTTACTTCAGAGGAAGGATAAAGATGATGCCACTGATATCACTTCTCCATTCGGTTCTAAGAGACAAAGAGAAGAGAAGGAGGTAGGATATATATTATAACATTGTAATTATTATAATTTGAGACTATCTTGACTTAAAACAAGTGAAACAAAAAAAGAGATTTTAACTGGACAGAACGGTTCTTTGGTTTCAAGGTAAGACCTATCACTTTATAATGTAACACTCAATTAACAGAAGGAGAATAACAAAAAAAACATAAAAAAGGTTCAGATTTAAGATGGATCGAACTGTCGGATTAATAAATAATGCATTGGTATGTGCGCTATCCACAACCAATGTGTGTTAAAGATGAATTAATAGCATAATATGTGTTTTACATGCTGACGATTACCATTACAACTTTTAATTTTTTTATCCAAAGGTTACTGTAACAATTGTTTAAAACAACTACTTCAATTCTCCTATAAAACTAAACTACAGCATTAAATACACATCTGTCCAATAAATGGTTCTTTAATATACATGTAAGATGTTTGAATATCCCAAATCCTCTATTTCAGCAACCAATACATTTTGTAGAAATTTAATTATGATATTAAATTTTATAATCACATGTCATTTAAATACATAGGCCTAGAACAAAGTATAATTAAAATCGCAACAATAAATTTTGAATTTGTTTCAAATAATATTCCTAAAACATCCCTGTTGGTATGGTTTCTGTCATTTTTTAATTAAATATTGTTTTCCTCACCCAGAATGATGTAATGTTAACTGGCTACAACAGACTACCCATGGATGAACTACGTAATAAACTGGTAATAGGAAATAAACTTGACGACGCCATTAAACGGCCGACAAACAAAGATGTCCAGGGCAATGTTAGTGTGAAGCAGATGGGGGAACTTCTTGTGTCAAAGTTCAGAGGTGAACATGACCAGGAGAATTCTGACCAATCAAAACGACTGGTAAGTTCCTTCCACTTTTTTCAACTTTTTTTGTTATTAGGATTATTATCATTGGTATTTATAAGGATAGCGTCGGGGCTGTTTGGTGGGAGCTTCATGTTGCCAGTGGTGTTGAGGGCAATATCCTTCACCCATTGAGCTGGCATACTAATATATGAATAACATAATCTTATGTCCGACTTAAAACCCTAATCAAACTAACAAATCTTGTGCTTCGTGTCATTTCTTGTTACTGGTATCTTTAATTTAACATGCAAACTGTTATATTGTGAAATAACCTTCAGTACGGTGTAAAATCTTAACGAATAAAATGAATGTGGTTCTGAACATTTTAATTGCTTGATGGAATCATAATCTAGGTTGTATATATTTGCTTTCAGAATGGTCGTTTAATCCAGCCTCTGTCTTCAGCCCAGCCTGCCAGTGAGTTCTGTGTGTTCTGTAAGAAGAGGGTGTATCTAATGGAGAGGATGAGTGCTGAGGGTCTTTTCTTTCACAGGGGCTGTCTCAAATGTGCTTACTGCGCTGTCTCACTCAGGCTCGGCAATTATTCCTATGAGAAATCCACATCTGGAGAGCGTGAGTACATTATCTGCTCGTACATATTCACCAGTTTAGCATATCCTCTAAATCCTCTTATGGATGGTCGGCTACCAAAGGACAGTAAGTCCTGACCATAGGTAGTAAAATAATGCTAATCTGATTAGTCTGATTTGCTGAAACAAAGAACTACACAGTGTTTTAGTTCTCTTGATAGCATTGCGAAATGTGCTAAGCCGTTTTAATTCTCTGAATGTAAACTTTTTTTGTGTCATTGTTTCAGATTTATTTTATTGTTTTCGTCATTTTGGTATGATGATGACGAGAACAAAAAGAAAGAGGAATTTGGAAGAAACAGATAATGCTAAGGTGAGAGAGTCTACAAATCCAGATAGAAAGATGTCTGGGTAAAATAATATTTCATATCAATGTTGTCTTTACTGATCATTGGAAGAATGTGTATTTCTAAAATGCCGACATGTTTGTGCCAGTGTCAATTATTGTTGGGAGTATAAGGCCACCATATCAGAGGTGGACCTTAAAGCTCTCCGGTAAACCAGGCAGCCATGTAACCCTTGTTTGTGTGAAATCTCATGTCTTAGAAAGACACTTTGAGCATAAAACCACAATCATTCAATCAATGAATCAATTAAATAAATCAAAATGTCCTCGATTACATATTTTGTTTACATTGATTGTCAGTTATCCAGTTGTTTGTGAATTTTCCTATGGATCTCTCACTCTGTCTACCACAAGAATGTGAATGAGTCACAGAATGTGGCTAAGACAATTACTCTGCTGGTTTTTATGAGGTGGTCCACTGTATTATAGCAAGGTAGAGTGGGAAATATACAACCTGTTGTCACATAAGTGAAATACCAAACCCCAATCAAACAAATCCATGAGACTTGTCTATTAGGTTGGGAATGGGTTACTATGCTTAGGCGAAAATTAGTTTGAAAGTGTATATTAACAGCGTTTTCATAAATTTTGAGATAACAATTTCTTAGTTTAAACAGATTCCAGTTGAGAAAATCAAGCAGGTTGAAACCTATACTTGAATCGAGCCCACTATGCTCTGAGTTAGGCTGTGTGGTTTAGGTGTGTCATTTACTGTGAGTGATTTAGGGTCAAACTCTAGCTTCATATTCTTAGATGTGTGGCAACCTGCAAATTTGTTCTGAAATAGAATCTATCAAACTAAGAAAGTGTTATTCCAACAATAGTGATAAATACTGATTTTGACAAGTTCATTTTTACTCTTGAATTGTAATCATGTTAACTTTGATGAAATTAACTATCCAAATGTATCCTCTAATCGCTGTTTATACACTTGTATATAATCATTGGTGTGTGTTGTTTTTTCTCGCAGGATAACCTTTCTAATACAGAAGATGATTCTAGTCCAGTTATTAAGATGAAGTCCCCAGGTGAACAGAAGAAAACACCTCCAGGTGAGTGCATACCTTCATTTCCACTCTCTGGTTAAGTCAGTTTGTTTGGAGAGTAGCCATACTGTTCTACTTACCACTGGAGGAAGATTAGCTTTCCAACTTTCTAAAAAACTTCACAATCTATGGTTGTGCTAGTGTCAATTATTATTGGAATACACTGCTGTTATATAAGTGAAATGCCCTTGAGCATGGTGTAAAACACCAATCAATCAATCAGTAGTACAGTGTTTACACTCTCTCAATACTGCTTTACACATTGACGTATTCTCCGGAGCCCAGGCTCAGGTTGAGATTGATTGATGCGTGTTTAACGCTGTGCTTAAGAGTATTTGACAGCGATGTATTCCAACAATAATTGACACTAGCACAACTAAGATGTGAAGCGTTTCCATAATGCTGGAAAGTTAATCTTCCTCCAGTGCTCAGTTAAGACAGCATTGCTACTCTTCAAACAAACTATCCTTAGCCAGAGGAACCCCTCAGTACAGTGGTACTGGAGGAACACTAATTTTCCAACAAAGCTAAACACTTCACATTTTATGGCAGTGTTAGTGTGACTTAATATTGTTTGAGTACAGAGCAGACATGTAGGTGAAATTCCCTTAGCATGGCCCTTAACGTCAATTAATCACTCATTCAGGCCCCTTGGAGGGGCTTCCTATTGCCCCGATGACCTTTGCGATAAGAACATTGAGATTGAAATTATCCCAATCAAACTGTCAAATCTGAAATTGCTTCACCAAGTGGAGTTTGAACGTGAACAGATCATATCTTCACAATTACTTGATACTTATGAAGGGCTTTTTGACAGTTTAATTAGGTCCATTTCAAACCATATTATTTAGGCAATTGTGTGGACTTTTAGAGGCTGGTGGCATATTTTCATCAGCCACTAACTGATTGTTTTGTGTCTTTGTATTTTTAATTCGCTGTAATTTAGTACTGTTTAACTAGTTGTGATCATGCTTGTGTCCTCTATCCACATGATTCAGGCTATGTAAGCAATGTCTCCCTGAAATGAGGTTCAGTGGTTAGCAAGCCTGACTACTGATCCTCCCTCACTGTGCCACTCACATGATCAAGTCAAGTCCAACTCAGATATATGAGGGAGTCACTTGAGGTGATTCTGTCAATCACAAGGCTAGTTTTTACAAGATCTTGGTTTTTGATCAAGGCAAAACTAGAAGTGGAGAATCAGGCGTCGTAAAATGCATAATGACATTGAGCATAATATTACACATCAAAAACATCAAACAATCTCTATGAAAACTTCATTTCCATGATATTTACCTGTACACTGTTATATATTTCTGCAGCTGCTCTTAAAGTCCCTGATGAGAACTTCCCACAGGCGTTGCGGACTCCTGAACGAGTAGAGTTTGAGAACAGCATGGAGGGTGAGGAGGAGACGGAAGAGGAACAGACGGAGCATAACTTACGCTCATCTCTATCCTCCGATCATCTATTAGGGGAAGAGGAGATAGAGGATGAATCTGACTCTGACTCTGAGTAAGTAGATCACTTTCAGGTATCACTTGTTAATCCACACACCTGGTTAAAAATGGTTATTTATTTATTCTTGTCTCCGGTTTCAGTGTAAAATAGTGTTTCAGGGTTAAATAAAAGCTGTTTGTTTTAAATCACAGCTTAAATGTCTGTCTTTAAGCTTTTTCTTGATATTACAGCACCACAATCTGGTGTAAAAATAATTCAAAATAAATGGCAAAATAACAAATATTTAATTGAGATCTTTGGTGTGATCTTTTGTTGTTGCAAATTTCCTTCAAGCTTTTTCTACATGTTTAATACTGGCAATTTACAGTGGTAATATAAGTGAAACACTAAATGATAGACCAATATAGAGACAAACGATGTTGGATGTCTTATTGTCTGACATAATGTTTATTGACCCCATGTAAATTGCGTCCGTGGATATGTATATTCTCCATTAGGCTTCAGACTTTAATCTCATAGTTCTGTTTATTGTTAAATTATCATTATTAATAATATTGAATAAATTCAAATAACATGTGCTGGTTTTCTGAAATTCTGACCCACTTTAAAGTTTTAAGAGAATCTTTTTGATCTGATATTATTGATAATATTACAGTGATGAACTCTCTCAACTGGAACTGGCCCACATTCTAGAGGAGTGGTATGGGATTTATTTTCTACACAGCTTTTAGTTGGTTTATGTGGCACAATTTTCTTTATTTTATGTCAATATGTGGTGTGTAGTTGACATTTTATAAGGCATGGGAATCTTTTCATTGTTTATATTTTTCGTTTTTGAAAACCCTGTTTTCTTGATGTATTTGTGGATTTGTTTTTATTTATCTTGATTATATTTATTTATGTTTTTTTGCATAATTTGGATGATTTGAAAAAAGACAAAGACATACAATTGGATGTCTTTACTTTCAAAATACAGACAATATAAATTTTTTTCTTTTTTTTTTCTGAATGTTTTGGAAGCTGTAGTTCTCTTTTTACTCTAACCAAACAGTTGTTAGCTCACTGCTGTTCGAGTGAAATGACCTCTTGGATGGGTTAGATCTTTTCAGTTATGTTGACATACTTAATGCTGACCTCCACGTTTTAAATGAGTGTGTACAGTATTCTGGACACCTTTTGTGTGTGTTTTCAGTTTTAATATTGATAATGCATGTTAACTCCACAAAAAGAAAGTCAAATGCAAAATCCCTACACTGAATGTGTAATACGGTGTGATCACTTGAATTAAACCCTTACAAAACATATGCCCTCTGACTAAGGGCAGTTTGTTTGGCATGTAGCACTGGAGACAAATTAACTGTCTATAAAGCAAAATACCTCACATGGTTGGCTAATGTTAATTACTGTTAGAATAAACTGCTGTCATATAAGTGGAATACCCTTGAGCACGACCTAAAACACCAGTCAATCATATAAACATAGTTCAGTTGAGAAATATTTCTGGAGATTTTTGACGTCCCTAAAATTTGCCACACAAGTCAACTGGAAGTAAAATATTCTCAAAATTGAGGAAAAAGCTTTTGTGCTTGTAGATACATTCTTCTTTTACAGCCTTTGCTTATAATGACTTTATTTACAGACTTTAAAAAAAGATTTAAAATTTTATTGTTAATTGTAAAAAAGACTCATGTTCATAAAAAAATATTTGTTCCTTGTAAAACTTTTATATTACTTCATCCAACCACTTCAATAATTTGTTCACACTGCCTTTTCTTCCAAATTCTTTGCAATTTAAGCTTGTAAATTGTTATTTTTTTGCAAAATTATTTAGCTGCTATGCTTTTTACTCCAGCAGTTTCTGTCAGCAAAATGTTGTTGTTAGGTTCAATGATAATGGGCAAAACTGTTATCAACTAACTGTCCTGATGAGAGTGAAGTTGTTTTAAGTATAAAGGTCCTAACAGTGTGGCTGAAATACCACAGAATGTGGCAAAAAACACTGTTATCAATTGGTTACCGTCTTGCTGGATAGCCCACTTTCACGCTAATATAGATTGCAATATTATTAATGTATATATTTTTGAAAAGCTGGGATACTCAAGATATCGAAAATATATTTTTGTAAAGGACCAATAATAACTATTCATAACTTTGTAGCTTTTTGCAAATTATATTATTGATATATGTAATAGACAAAAATACAGTGCCCTTTCGATGCTTCATTTCTCAGAACTTAATTACTGTAACACCAAAAATAAGTTATTTAGTAGAATAGCCCTTGAACTTAAAAAAGGGCCTAGTTTAAAAGAATAAAAAAATATTTAATAAAATTCAGTGGATTTTTTCATATTTTTTAAAGATATTTGTCAAATTCTTTTTATCTAGAATATGAGTTGCCAATTATTCATCCCATTTCACAGTGAAGATTAACTTTCTATAAATATACACCTATCTATGTCTGATGGAATTGTTCCTTATGATAATTTAATGAATAACCAAAGCAAAATAATTGTGGAGGAGAAATGAATAACCAAAGCAGGATAATTGTGAAGGAGAAATTAATAACCAAAGCAGGATAATTGTGTAGGAGAAAATGTAAGCCGACTACTCGATAATTTGTGTGTACATCAATTTGATAGGTCGAGTGGTGAAGACTCAATGGATGATGAAGTTATTGAAGACGAAACTTCAGAAGCGAAAAAGCTGGTTGCAACATGGCAGAAGCGTCACTCGCATGAGAACCTGTTAGAGATTGACACCAAGGAGGAGTCCCTATCATCAGAGGAAGAGGATGAAACAGATGACGGTAACAAGTTTGTTGTTGTTGTACTCTCCATGTATTGTAAGGGTAGGTAACTCTACTTGCAGGACTTAGCTCTGGGTTGTTTATCTTAGACACTGAAACTATTTTGAGACATCCCTTTGGCACGGTGGATTCTCCCTGTCATATTGATTTGTCATATTAGTATTACAAGATGAATGTATGACAAATCACTTTTATTCACACTGGTTAAAAATGCAATCAACTGGTAAATCCACAGTGATTGAGAATTGAGAATTTAAATAATTTTTTGCATACTTTTTTTTTTTCACCATCAGCCTCTGATTACGATTCCGAAGATGACGAGGGCAGCCTGACGGAGACAGAAAGTCGAAATGAGAATAAAGACAGTGAGGACAGTGATAGCCATATAAAACCTCCTCGACAACCGTCCCCTGTTGATACACCAACTAGTCCAGCTGCAGTCAAAGCTGCACGAGAAAGTTTCTTCGGCTCGGCTCCTCAAGTTGTTCGATTAGATCCATGGAGTATGTTCAAGAAAGATGAAAACGGTATTGAAGAAAAAGATAATCCTGCTGAAATTGAAGCTGTGGCTCAAGAAGAAGAAACCAAAGCTATGGCTTCACCTGACAAACGAAAAAGACGTCACAAGAAAAAAAATTATGAGGAGTTGTCTGAAGAAGAAGAAAGTGATAGTTTGAGTGATGGAAGACGGTTAGGTGAGAAAAAAGAGGAAGCTAATAGCGAAGATACCAGTGAGGAACAAGAGCTTGAGGAAGAATCTCTTGACAAAACTGCTGTCAGCAAAGCTATGGAACAACTATTGCAGGACCTTGATCAGGACAGGGAAAGTGCTGAGGATGACCTTGAGATTCTGTCTAGTGACCTTGAAGGACAAGAAGAAGAAGCTTTAGATGACATTAAACTAAATGGAGATCATATTTCTAGTTCTCCTGAACCAGATAAAAGATCAGCAGACCAAGAAATGTTACATATATCCTCGTCGGATGAAGCTGTTATGCGTTC
Source organism: Mopalia kennerleyi (assembly GCA_034783855.1). NCBI lineage: Eukaryota > Metazoa > Mollusca > Polyplacophora > Chitonida > Mopaliidae > Mopalia > Mopalia kennerleyi. The sequence goes on along the minus strand of JAVFBX010187535.1, from coordinate 16,074 downwards.
CGAAAAAGGTCGTGCCGCATTGAGTGCGGAAGATGGCTCTGATACAGAAAAAGCTGTTTTAGAAAGTGTGATGAAAATGTCGGATGATGACTCTGCAGGTTTAGGGTCTGGAGAAGACACTATGAAAGCCCTTATGGACAGCCTTGAAGCCATGAATAAAGACACTGAACTGCCATCTCCAGATGGTTTAGGAAAATCTAACGGCTCTTTTGAAAATTTACGCAATATTGATGACAGATTTGTGACCACACGTGGCAGACGAAAAAAGAAACGCTCACGAGTAAGAAAATCTGTTACACCTCGATCTAGTGCTACTGCAAGCGATTCCATGCAGTCGTCATCAAGTTCGGTGTCTAATGAAGTGGAACGCAATGAAACAGTTCTGAAGGATCTTGACAGAGATGAAAAACCAGATGAAGATTTATTGAGAGATTACCAGTTAACTTTAAGCCAGGCGTTGGGCGAAGACATGCCAGACGACGTTCAGAATGTCAGTACTACCTCAAATGATGAGATCAATCAAGATCAAACTGACAGGGACAATACTCTCACCGAAACCCCTGATATTTTAGAAGACACCACTGAAACTGCACACGATGTACCTGTTGAACAGAACAATGATACTGAAGAAACTGAAGTTCAAATGAGACAAAAACAAAATGACAGACGTTCTCCTGAAAAACGAAAGTCTAAGTCCAATATCGTTAGAAAATTCCAGAGCAAACAAAAAATCAAAGAAACCGAAAAGATCCAAATTGCTAATACTGGAAAGGCTTTGAATGCCAGCCTAGACGAAACTGATGATGTTTTCTTTACACCTGTAGCCCGTCCAGCTGATAATACTCAACGGAAATTAAAGGAGAAAAAACCTGTTAGAAAACTCCCCGATTTAACCAAATTTAAGCCAGGCAGCAAGGACAGTAATATTCCAGTTCCAACGTTTAGCACTGCATCACCAGTGCGGCATCAGAAAACAAAGGACCAAAAATCCAAAGCCACAGTTACACCATCAGCTCCAAAGAGTGTGGGTAAAAAGAAAATCTCTGTGGACAGAGCCAAATTAGATTCTGTGTCCAGCATACAGAAGCCTAAGGAAGGATCATTCCCAGCCGAGATTGGCAGAACAAAAATTCCACTAGATTCTAGTTTAAAGGCAGAACAAATGGCTGAAGAAGTTAGGAAGAGTGTAGGGGACAGTATTGAAGATATTCCATTTGCTGACGACAGTGGTGGAGATGGCTCTCAGACAGATGATGTCTTTGTCACTCCACAAACATCCATACGACCACGAAACCATCCAGGTAAAGCTAAAAGAATTTCTCCAGACACGAACACTGGTGTGAAAAAAAGGATTTTACCAACCCCTCGGAAGAGTGGCCAGCCTTCGCCAGCAAAAATAAAAGAAATTCAACAGTCAGAAATAGAAAGAGCAAAAGAAAAAGCACGAGAAAGGGCTCGGCTAAAGAGTGATGAAGAATTAGGATTACATAATATGAACACTTTTACGGGTATGCCCACACCCGTTAAACTCCTGGGATTTGGAATGGTATCTGGTTCTGACACTGATCGCAGTGAGTTGTCTAGAGATAGTGACGACATGCGTAGTCCGGTGTCACCTTTAAGCCAGGGTAGCGAGTCAAGTGATGCAACATCCTCTGGAAAGAAAAATAAGCGGAAACAGAAATCTAAACAACATGGCTCAGATAGCAAATCTTCCCAAGACGAACAAAAGGGAGATCATTATTCTGCTCGAAAAGACAAAGAAAAACGTAACTCCTTCCTTGCAATGTTCCTTCCTTCAAAAGCAGGAGAAAAGGTTAAAGACTCTTCTCAACCACTAAATGGGGTTACAAAATCTAAAAATAAAACTCCAAAAAGTGTCGAGAAATCAAAGAAAACTCCAAAATCAGGTGCCAAAAAGAAAGACAAAAGGAAAAACCATGGCTCCCGTGACAATTTAGATTCTGATCTTAGTGAAAATTTGAAAGATTTAAAAATCGGAACCGTTTGGTATGATAAGGAGAAAGACCGGGCCTATCTGAATTCCAGAGTTAACACTGCACCTACAGCTGAAAGTAAGTTAATTTGTTTAAGATCAGTATGAATAATTAATGAATTTGGTTTTTGCTTGGGTTGCTGTTAATGTATTAAACAGAGAGCTGCCAATCCAAAGTGTTATAACCTTCTAAGATTGCTGACTTGGTAAATTATGTGAATTAATGGAAAGTAATGGTTGTGTGGATGCTGGGTAGTAAGCAGTTAAACCAGTGGACAGTTTCTTCGATGATATTTTTTAACATAAAGAGTCGAGGGTCCCCTCTTAAGAACCAATATGACAGTTTATTAGGATTTAGTTAAAATATTTAATATGTTGGCCTTTCGAGTAACATATAGTTCTTAATGAACATGTCAATTTGCATCAGTGTAAAGTGTGTTTATATATTTACTGCAGTGGAAGGATTATATAATTTGCGTCAGTGTATAAAAGTGTGTTTATATATTTATTGCAGTAGAAGAATGATACAATTTGCGTCAGTGTGAAAGTGTGTTTTTTTTATTTATTGCAGTGGAAGAATTGTACGACTCGGATGAAAGCCACATGTCTACTGATACGCTCAGGTCAATCTCCAGAAGGGTCAGTTCTTATTCATGTCAAGCAAATTAAGCAGTACATCTATGTGTGAATCAATCAAACTTTATTTCTTCCTGAGCTCACTTGACAATGGGGTTGGTCAATGGTTGCAAAGGCCAAAGGGAGATAAATATGTTTCTCATATAACCAATATTGCCACCTATGTCATTGACAACAAACAATATAACTTAATGGGGTTAGTCAGTGGTTTCAGAAATTGTCACCTTCACCATTGACTAACAATAGCATGGTATGAATATGCAATTAAATTGAATGGTAACTTAATGACATAGGTGGCACTGCCTGTTTTATGAGTGACACATTTATCTCCCTTTTTAACTACTGGCCAAGCTTTATATTGGGATATATTTTTATACCTACACACAGTAAGTTTATTTTGTTCTTTAAATCATCATTCCTTGAAGAAGGGAAGTTTTAAAGGTGGTGTTTTTGGCTTTGTAGTTCTGAGAATCCCCATACCAATGACCATTAAGAAAAGACACAGATTAGACCATTTGTCATTTTGTCCTCAAATTAATAAACATTTAACTCATATTCGTGTATATTGATTTGCCTTGTTAAAAGTCAAGGTCACAAAAGATTATATTGGGATTTTTGATTGCTTATCGAATTTTCTTGCAGAACTTCTAGTTGGAAATTTTTAAAAATGTTCTTCTTGAAGGCTTGCAGTGTTAATTTTGAGGTTCTTTCAGACATCCTGGTATTAATGTATAAATTTTGTCAAGCTAAATTTTCTTTTTTGACAATAATAATATAAATTTGTTGTACAAGATATCTTGTCTATCTTTCACGGAAATGATCTAGTGAGATTTAAAGGTCATTAGGACTGTTTGTCCTCAAATACAATTTGTTGAAGGATAAAGATCTGTCGATTTGTTTGTCGACTTACTACATGTAGTCTGATGTCATGAAAGTTTATTTGAGGGAATAAAGTAACAAAACCTTTTAGAATGATGACATAGAATGAGGTTTGAGTTCGCTTTAACAGTTGAAAATATTCATATTTGAGAACATTAACTTTGACATTCGCTGGCATCTATTTGTTAACTACTGCTACATCCACTGTTTACACTTGTACAGCTATCAGTAAATACTTCAATATAATATTTCAATTTTAACCTATTTCTGACAGACTCGAAACTTAATGGGCGATGATGAATACAGTGAGAGGCTTGCTCGCAAAGTCCAGCATGCTGCTAGACGACAACAAAAACAGCGGGAACAGAAGCGTCTGCGAATGGCCCAGGAGATACAGCGACGGTTAGAAGAGGTTGACGTTAAACAGCGGGAGTTGGAGGAGCGAGGTGTTACAGTGGAACAGTCCATTAGAGGAGAGGGACCAGGTAAGTCTCTGCTCTCATTCATATTCTAATCAACAATCCTATTCAAGATTCTAGAGTGGTTCAGAACACTCCTATTCTTGATATCATACATTTTAAATTACTGTATTAATTAGAGAAAAAATTTTCTTTTGTAAAAAAATATAATAGGATTCGGATTGTCATAATTTCATGTAATAATCTGTTGGAATAGTATGCAAATGATAACAAGTATGCTTTAAACCCCAATTAATCAGAACAAAAACCGCACAAATCATACCTAAAACAGCATGTTCATGTATGAGTTGAGATTACATTCACTGCTTGGTTATCTCTGGTGCAAATAGGGACTGGAACACTATGCTCACATTATACCAGTCTACCAAAAAAAAAAAAATAACAGGTTTATATATTTTTATTGTATGTTACATACATAATCTTAGCCATTAAGAAGGTTTCTGAGAAATGAGTTCATAGAATGTGCTCTAACCAAGCTATGAATACAAGATATATTTATGTCCAAACTTAATAGACTTGTCTTAATAATTCTTTAGAAATGTTTTGATGATTCATTTATTTATATGCAATGTAAGCAAAGAAAAGATTTGTTAAAGGTTCACTGAGACATCAAAACAAAAACACTCCCCAGGAGAGAATAACCATAAATTGAATATTGTACCATGCAAACAAAAAGTGAGAAATATTTAGTTTAATGGTTTTTGTTTTGTTAATCTGCTTTGATAGAGACAGCCCCTGAGACTGCCGAACTAATGGAGGAATGGTTTAATCTGGTTCATGAGAAGAATGCTCTTGTACGCTACGAGTCTGAGCTGATGGTCCAGTAAGTCTTTAATCACTCTATCACTCGTATTGGTTTCCTGTTGCCCTGGTGCTCCTCAAGCTTTTGGGGCGCCCTCTGGCTAAGGACAGGTTGTTTGAAGAGTAGCACTACTGTCTTTACTTAGCACTGGAGAAAAACTAACTTTCCAACATTATGGAAATGCTTCACATCATGGTTGTGCAAGTGTCAATTATTGTTGGAATACATCGCGGTCTTAGAAGTGAAATACCCTTAAGTACGGCCAAGTACACTAATCAATCAAGCTTTTAGGCAACAGTGGTCAGATGTGTTTGATGTCATGCACTGTACTAATGCTGTTTCCTAGTGTTAGAATGCTGGCCCTCTTTCGAATGTACATGACAGGTGAGATCTCTCAGTGGACTGCCTATATATGAGGGAGGCACACGAGGTGCCTGGCAATCATTGGGATGGTTTTAACAAGGGTTACTCTTGCTTTTCTGACTTATTAACTAACCTGAGTAAGATATGGACATTATCATTGAGTGAAATAACCTCAAGTAAGATATAAAACTCAAGCCATTGCTCTAGCTGATGTATTATTACCATGTATTGACACTTGGACAGCCATCTAGCAATCAGTTTGTTACTAAGAAATGTCATACTGGCAGTTAACTATCAGCTTTGAGTAGTACTGCCAGTTTAAATAATTCCTATTTTAAAGTTAAAAATAAAAGCCCAGTTATATAAGGGCAGGTTATTAAACCTTGTCATATGCAAATGCTTCATTTTTATGCTATTTATTTTTCAGTGCCAAAGAATTAGAGTTGGAAGATCGTCAAAGTCGATTAGAAAATACTCTGAGAGAGAAAATGAGTTTATCAGGTAAGTAAAAAGAGACATCGTAATGACATTTACAGCAATGTAAAGGTTGATTAATCTGCTCGTTACTGTGGAGGGATTCAGGCTGATATGTTTTCATTTAATCTGAGTGGGTGGAAGGGTGTCGTTCTGGATGGACACCGAAACTAGTGGGCAGCATTTGTCAGCATGGAATAAGACATTTTTAAAGAAGAAGTCTTCCCAGTATATTCACGTATGAATACTTCGATGTTAAATATCAATCGCGACAAAAATCATACAAAGTATAAATGTATGAATATTTGTTGATGTTTCAGAGAAAGATAAAACAGCTGATGACAAAATAGAGGAACAGGGTGTGTTGAAGGAATTATTGGAGGTGGTGGAGGAGAGAGATCAGCTGGTGGCCATGCTAGAAATGGAAAGACTCCGGTTAGTAAAGATAGTACCTTTTTATTTGGGGATGCACTTGTGCCCTCAAAGCTATCATGATTTGTCGAAAACTGTTTTCATGCAGTAAAAAGAGTAGTTGGAGGAAGATCTGTGTTGTTCTGTCTTGTTGTCTCTCATTGTAAACTTGAGGCACGGGATTCAGTTGTAAGTGTGTCAGACAACCAGTCCTCCTTAGACTAACAGCCCCCTTGTCGACTTCTTGATATACAAGCTGACTCTGAAATTGATGGCAGTTTTCTTAACTCATTGGTTGGAGTGAGCTTCATGTTGCCCTGGTGCTCTCAGAGGTAAAAGGGAACAGGAAGCCGATCTTTTTGTGGTGTCTGTATTGTGTCCTGTCATTGACCTGTATTTGTCCTGTCTGGTCTTTCTTTGTTGCCAGTGATGTCGATGGAAGTTTCTTTCACCCACTGGGCTGGCACGTCGTCATATAAGTGAAATAACCTTGAGTACGACGTTAAACCCCAAACAAACAAACTTAACACATTGGCCTGGCAAAACCCCAATGATATTCGTCTTTTATTGCCTGGCAGCAATTATTTTATGCACACAGAGATTTTTTAGAGTAATTTTCACTTCAATAGCTTTGTTGACTATATCGGATTATGCTCACTGCTGTAACGTATAAACATACAGAGATCATAATGCATTAATGCGACCAATCTGTATTGGACTAAATAAACTCGCTCCTCAGTATTATTAAGAAATTATTCCACTCGTCAGTGAAATAAGGATAATTGTAGTTATTAGATTATCTGATATGTAATGGAGTTTCTTGAACTATTACAAATTGATACTATTTAGATGAAAACAACCCGTATCAATGATTAACGTAGACTAAGATAGACAGCCTTTTCTTGGATAAAAATGTGAGCCACTCTAGTGGGACCCTCTAGCTCAATCAGTGTAATGATTACCCTCTAAGCCAAATAACGGGTTCCATACCCTGGAGAACCATTTAAGTATTTCTTGAAGTACAGCTCACGGCCTTGGTTTAGTGGTTAGATTGTCAGCATAAACATCATACTTCCATGTACCATTGGGGGTGGTTACAGGGAACTTCATGTAGCCCTAGGGGAACAGGAAGCTGATCTGTTTGTGCTGTCTATATTGCGTCCTGTTATTGTCCTGTCTTGTCTTTGTTTGTTGCCAGTGGTGTCGAGGGTTGTTTTCTTCACCCATTGGGCTGGCACGTCGTCATATAAGTAAAATACGTTTGAGTACAACGTTAAACCCCAATCAAAGAAATCCATGTACCGTTCACAGGATCGAGTTGAATTGTCACCATCATATGAGTGAGTCACACAATATATGGCTATGGTTTTTACGAGGTTCCCTCTCGGTTGTCCTTTGAAAATAAGTAAAATACGGTTAAATACCCTTGAGTGCGAGGTTAACCCCAAACAAACAATCAACCTTTCAGTCACTGATGAACATATTGTTATTTATTTAACAGGGAGCAAGAAGAAGACAAAGACTTGGAATCCATTATGTTACAGAAAGGATTTCTCCTGTCTCCATTGGGTCATACACAGAAACTCAAGAGTAAAGATTATTCATCCGAGTCGGATACTTCATTTGTTTGATCTGATAAACGAAGGATAACCATCTACCATTTCTTTTATATGATAAACAAGGAATAGTGACCTCCTGTTTCATTGGTGGATAAACTAAGAAAAGTCCCATGTTGTTTCCTTGATATTATAAACAAAGAAGTCCCCTGTTTTGTTGATCAGATAAACAAGGAAAAATCACCTGTCATTTGCTTTATATGATAAACGAGGAATAATTACCACCTGATTCATTGATGGGATAAAGTCACCTGCCATTTTCTTGATCAGATAAATGGAAAATAGTCACCAGCTTATTCCTGATAATGAGATATAGCCAATGAATGGCCTTTTCTGTGATCAGATAAAGCAGGGATTAGTCTCTTGAGGAATCATTGATCAGTTAAACGAGGATTAGTCTCTTGCTGAATCCTTGATCAGTTAAACGAGGATTAGTCTCTTGCTGAATCCTTGATAAATTAAACGAGGATTACTCACTTGCTGAATCATTGATCAGTTAAACGAGGATTAGTCTCTAGCTGAATCATTGATCAGTTAAACGAGGATTAGTCTCTAGCTGAATCCTTAATCAGTTAAACAAGGATTAGTCTCTTGCTGAATCCTTGATAAATTAAACGAGGATTAGTCACTTGCTGAATCATTGATCAGTTAAACGAGGATTAGTCTCTTACTGAATCCTTGATCAGTTAAACAAGGATTAATCTGTTGCTGAATCATTGATCAGTTAAACAAGGATTAGTTTCTTGCTGAATCATTGATCAGTTAAACGAGGAAATGTCAACTATCCAATCCTTGTCATGATAAAGGAAGGAGCTTAATCTAACTTACATAAAGGGAGTTTTTCTGGATATAGCGATTTGTTTTTCCACCAAGATGGTAGCAGGTTGCCATTGTAATTTAGGTGAAATGCTGTAATTATGTAACAAACACCTAAATGTGCTACCCATGAAATTCAGAATTATTAGAGCTAGCAAGGATATCTATAATTTAACATATGCTTGAGGTGTCTGCTAATAGATTCCATTTATTCCACTGCATGCCATAATTTATTTTTTATTTCAATGTGAAAATAAGAAAAAAATAAATTTAGGCTCTTCAGGATTTATTTGTCTGAAAGTCAGATTTGTTTAATATTAATGTGTAAGTTCTGGATTTGTACTTGAATTGGACTTGATTCACCTGTTGGATTGTTGTCCGGACTCCATGTGAGCTTGCTAGGATTAAGTGTAACTTATCTTGGCTAGATGGGTTTGAATTTCTACAGATTGGGATCATTGATGTCAACAGGAGTATCATTAGGCTTCATCTCACACAGAAATCAGGCCTGTGATGTTGGGGAGAACAGACCCAATGGGCTCTTCCCATGGTTATGCAAACTTAATTTATGAGGACCGATTTATAGGTTTGCGGGTTTCCCAAATTCTTTGCAGTCATCCGATTATCAATGAAGATTGTGTTTTAAAGCAATTTTGTTTTATTTTTCACAAAGTCAGCTAAAAAATCAGCAATCCAGGAGAAAATGCAAATGTTAGATTATCTCACAAAATTGTTAGAGGACCGTTTTTCCGGAAAAGATTGCAGCACAGGCCTTGAAAAGGAATATCAATGGAGCAATTGGTTTGTTAAAAGCATATTTTATTTATACGGGATTCCCTGTGGATTGAAACAGTTGATCCTAAATCAATTCCTTCAAGATAATTTATAGATTGTTCCACAAAATCCTTCCTTCAAAATAATGGATTCAAGATTTACTGCATCTCCTTCATATTGTATATTATTGTACAGACTTGACTTAAATATTTCTATTGAACACTGGTATGAGAAATTTGTGGGAAACCCCAATCAAACAAAAACAACAGGATTGGACTACATTTATGTGTGTACAAATACCATATAACACATTGACACACCAGGCTTCAACCCCCAAAATGTGGGTCTCTCTGTGTGACTAAGGGCAGTTTATAAAGACAAGAGGATATCGAAACGATATGGAAAGACCCCTTGATTTTTTGATAATGTCAATTATTGCTGGAATACATGACTGCATATATTATAAGTGAACTATCCTTAAGTACAGATCGAAACACCAATGGATCTATAAATCAAAATGTGGACAATGTGACTTTGATTAGAGAAATAGACATCACAACCCTATCTTCTCAGATTTTCTTTTCTAACCCATCAATATAACCTGCACCAACAATTGTAAAATAGCAACAAGAGGTGAATAGGATTTCAAGTTTGGTTTGAATAACTGTAATCAATCAATCAATCAATGGATACTGCATGTGAAACCACGACCTGCTCTATACGTAAGCTAATGCTGTTCAATGAAGTGTGGTGGGAAACAGTAATCTAAACTAAAACATCCACTCTGATTCAGCTATAAGCTGCAATTGATTCAGATATTAACAACTGATCAAAAACAGTAATCTTGTACCTGTAATTCAGAATGATAAAATGTCAAAGGTGTTAGCGTACATGTATAACAAAGTACAGATTTTTAAATACTGTTTTTTTGTACTGTAGAATACATGCTTGAGACTAATGTCTTTTCAAGGATTTCCCATGTTAAATATACACATGTTAGGGTTTCATTGGGGTGGACAGGTGGGAGGGAACTTTCTGTTGCCCTGGTTCTCTCAGAGCTTAGGATCAACGCACACCTGATCTGTTCGTTATGTCTTGGTATTTTGTCTTGTGATTGACCTGTTTTGCTTTTGTTTCATGGAAGATGATTGCCTTCGTCCATTGTGCTGGTAGGCTGGCATATGATTGAAATTACCTTAAGTATGGTGTAAAACCCTGATCAATGAAACAAATAAACTAAATTTATTTCATTCACCCAGCAGTATGCATAATGATGCCATGTTTATGAAGATCTGAAGTCCCAATTTCAAACTTTCAATTGATAGAAATGCCTTATTTGTGGATTAATGTATGTGTTAGATAGGTGAAACTGAACAGCCAGTTTAATAATTCTACAGAAGGTTATGCTCACCTGTATCCCAGTGATAAAAATGGCGCCTTTTCAGTGTGAAAATGTGTTGCAGGTTATTATAATATTTTTATCCATAGTTCTGTAGTAGTGTACATTGGTGTTATTAATGTGGTACAACTGAAGTCCTGCCACTTTTATAACCCAAAACAAAGGCATATGAAACAGATTTATGATGTGCAGTGATATTCGTCTTTTATTGGCTGTCAACAATATTTGGGGCAAGCAGAGATTGCATAATGTAATTTTCCAAAATAATAGCGCTGTTGTTGTAAGGGATACATCTGGTTTTGCTGACTGGGACATGGTCATATTAATAACTTTTTAATCACAGTTGGTTAAATCCATAAAACTTTGAATAAAAATATGAACACTAAATCTAACAAAAACTATGTGTTAATGCGGATTAGTGCTGGAAATAAAGGGAGCTTACTCTATAGGGGTGCTGAATGCAATGCAGTCCCACAGGATCTGTTTGTTGACGTTTTACTACACAACTACATTATCATATAATTTATGGTTTTCAGAAGAGCAAATAAAATGAATTTCAACGGTCCAATAAACTTAAAAAGCAAAGTCTTTTAACATGATGTAAAGCAGGGAATTTCCATGCTCTTGTTCAGCCCAAGGCTTTCATTTAATGTTTCTCTTGTTCTGATGAATTCTGTTTAAAGTGACCTGATTAGAGAAGAAGGTGCTTTACTCCATTTTTGAAAAGTAAACTTTCAACATGAAAGAAATGTAAAAGCCCAAATAGGAACCTAATTCAAGTGTTAATCAAAACCTGGACTTCTGAGTCACTCCATGTAAACCCGAAAGCTAGCAAGCATTTGATAAAACAAACTTTTTTGCGAAAAACTTGCACTCGGAACAGAATGCATGAGATCGTATGAGAGTTAATAAGGAGGTCCCTGGTAGATAATAATCGTAAGCCCCTGGGGTTCATTTCACGAAGAAGTTTGTGACTTCAATGAAACTTGCTGTTGTCCAATGTTTGTCTTGTATATATATCTTCTTATTATTCATGGTCTAGCCTGGTTTTCTCATCCCCACTCTCATTTGGGTGTAATAATGTTAAGTTAAGCACAGAAAACTTATCCAACAAACAAAACTGTCAATCTGTCCAATTTACTCCAAAGCCTCTACTGTGTTTCTATTGTATTTTTCATGTTAATAGCATGTTTATATAAGTATGTAAATATCAAGTTTTGTATATATCACTTGTCCCTCTTGTATAGTTGTCTGTGATTATTTTATAGGGACTTTCATGTTTTAAAAGTCTATGTTTGTTTGTATTTTGTTGAGGTTTGCATTATGAACTGTTGTCTGTTTTGCTTGTTCGTTTGTTTGTGTCCACGCCAGTCTTTGTTACTGTTATTACATGTAAAGTCATACATAGTGAGCATGTTATATTTCCCTTGTTTTTTGGTTGTAAATATGTTTGAATAAATCTTGTTGATTGTGAAAGATATGCTATTCCCAGTGCTTTATGTATACATCATTATTAGTAAATATGAAAAAAAATGTTTTCCCAATAAATGTGAATAAATTAATATTTAATGCAAATTTAGAACATTGCATGTGTGACTGTTTTCTTTGTTGATAGTTTTTATTTATTTTTACATAGTCATCTAAGCTATTGTAAAAAATAAAAATTATCAATTGTTTTACAAATTAAATTTAATGATTAAGTTACGCAGAAACTACTGTGCCTTTCGTCAAAGAAAAACAAAATGGAGACAAATTTGTCCATTCCAGTGTTCTGTTCACATGCGGAATATACTAGTTCAAGTTTCCGTGTAAAACGATTATTTTTTGAAAAAATGTGTCATTTTCAGATAATATTGAAAAATGTTCATGTCAGTCGTTTGGTTTCGTTAGTCTTTGTAAGATTTTCTTCTTCAAAACTTTCATTGATCCATTTATCAGCACACTAAACCAGTCTGACGGGAGAAGTGACTGATTAAATTTATATTCTTTCACAATAAGAATTTTTATATCTTTCTATGGCTACTTTTTCTGCATCGGCGCCATGCATGATTATTGCCTTACGTGTAATCTAGTCGCAGTGATGTGACTTGCTTTTGTGTCTTATATGTCGTAAAGTGACAAGTTCTCCCAAATTTACTTTTTTATTTTAAAAAATGCATTCGTCAAAGGTAATCTGTTCCTAAATTTATAAGAAACCAAATTTGGAAATCAAACATAAAAAATATGTACATGTATATTTAAATAATATTAAACAAGGACATGTCCTAAAGGAGTTCAGAGAAATCCTTTCAGCTGAACAATGTTGTTTTTATATAACTTTGACTTTAAAAAGCAATGACTCAATCAAACAAAATATACGTCTTTGCTCTTGTGAATCTGTAATAACACAAAAATGTCAAATCTTACGCGATTTTGTCACTTTAAAGATAGTTTCTAATTTGTATTCTAACTCTTGGAGTAAAACATCTAGTTGGTTAGTTTTGTGTTTGGCCACCTATTTTATAATAAGCCATGCAGAAGACAATAGATCAGGGTGGGTCGCTATTGCTGCTGCCGTCTGGATTTTTGTGTCTCCTACATTTCCAAATAGAAGAAGCGGATCGTTCTACGCCATATTCTTCATATTTCGATGCTACATTGAAAAAATGTTATATAGTTGCAATTACACTGACGATTAGCGATGGCAAAGGTATTAGGAGCTCTTACTTGTAAGGTGCTGATATTATATTAACTCGGTTTAGAGACAGACTTTCAGCATTTACTGACGTCATCTAACATCGCATTGGATTGGTGGTTGACGGGTGTTCTCCTCAAATCTAGTCCAGTAATATAATGAATAGCCATACGCACTTAGTGCCATTTGGAATATTGTTTAAGAAGCACCAAGTTAATGTGCCTAAAACAATAAAAAAACAAAATACAATCATATATCCCGTTTGACAAAGGATTATATGCGGCGATGCGTATTATCAAGAATAAACTTTTAACATGAACTGTGCATTTTTAAAAAAATGTGTCCACTTGATTGACTTCGTCTATAGAAGGCGTATCATTTTATTTTAGGGGTTATGTGGCATTTTGACGAAATGTTTTAACACCTACTATAACATCACAGATCCGAAAGGGTTTGTAGATAGTCAGTAAATATTTGGCAGATCAAAGGTTGTCTTGTCAACATTGGTGAACAGTGAGGTAATTCTGTTTTGTCTCCAATCAGAAAGATATCTGACAAACCACGTATTAAGTGTTATTATACTGACATGGTCATTATGTCATCCACACAAACGTCTATTTTATACACCATCCATTTACTTGTTTTAATTGGATTGATTTTGTAAATAAATAATGCTGTATCTTGAAATTCCGTTTTTCTACTTGATTAAGTTCCATTCACAGAACGGATTGCTTTTGTTATAATGAAGGCTAATGAAGATATGGACAGATTTTCACACTCTTGTGTTATTTATAATTAATTAACACTTGTTGATGGGAAAGTCCAAACGGCGGAAAAGGTGGGAAAAACGGTTGTCTTCGCTGAACGATATTTCGTTCGCTGCTTAAAAACAAATTGAAACTATTCAGCAGAGAAATGAAAATAACCACAAAGACTTGCATGCAATAAATCACTACTAATATCATCTTGGATTTGTGCCCATTATTGTTTCTTAGCTCGCTTATTAAAGACGAAGTTCGAGGTTTTCGGAGAACCATTGTTTTAAAAGTGCAAAATGAGCCTTTTTGACATGCACCTACTCCCCTCATTATGTGATTCGTATGGATGTATGCTGTATAAAGAGCACATCGAGGATATGAGGTTCGACTAGAACCTTTATCGAACGAAAGTGCGCGATATCCGGGTTCCGTCATTATTTAGCGTATGTCGGTACAGCTTCATGAAAAGAACGTCTTGTGGATTGAGATGTTTTTATGCAAACTACACACAAAGTAAATCTTTTCAAACGGAATCGACTTGAAAAACGTCTGACGATAAACCAAATTAAAATGTACCTGCACTCATCAATTCAGATTTCCGCCTGCATATATAGTCCCAAACGTTCTCTAGCAGCCAGCTATCGAAGTTCTCATGCCATCTAATCACCATGCGACCAGCAGCCGTGGCTTAGAGGTAGCGATTGCGCTTATTAATCATACTTCGATTTACCGTTCACGAGATCGAGTCCGACTGTCGACCATCAGGTATATGAGTGAGTCACAAGATGTGGCTTCGGCAATTGCGGGTGTGATTTTTACGAGGTTTCCTCCCGGTTTTCCGCCGTAATTAGGCAAGGAACCGTGTGTAGTGGACAATCCGTCGTCATAGAAATGAAATACCCTTGAGCACGACATTAAACCCCAATCAAACTTTTGTTGGTTTAAAGCCATCTGTCATAAGGTAAATCCCAAGGTCAGAATCTGTTTCGACGATAAAGGACCCTGAGATCTCAAACTACAACGGGAGGGCTATCACGACTGACCTAGCGAGAGTTTAAAAGCAGGAGGCAGATCTGTCTGTTAATGCATCTATTGCTTTGATTTTATGCCGGTGTTGGATAATAATATTTCGTTTATTGGGTTGTATGGGCGATTCCCAGTGCTCCCAGCGTTGGGCGATAATGACATATAATCGCCACCGATCTTTCTGACGTCACTCATTTGACCGGCTAATTTTATTTGTATACAAGCAGGAATAACAAAAATGCGCCTCAACGCCGTTTGAATGAATTCTATGGGACATTTCTATCAAACTCAACTCTTGCCTGTTTTCTTCCAACCAGAAAACTTTTTTACGGCCCTGTAGTAGGCCTATACAAATTTTGCGTTTGTTACTTGGTGGAATTGCGAAAATTTCGTATTTTTTTCTTCTGTTTAAAAACGGTCCACATAGCTCTTCTATTTCTGTGTAAGGAATGTCATAGTCAACGGCTATCAAATGATCCAAACCCAAAAGAGAATCAAGAAGAAGGCTATTAGTAGGAGACTTAGAAATGCAATCTAATGAATAGCAAATCTCAAAAACGCTCCCCGTGTTTTGTTTGTCGCTTCATTGAGATCTAACGCAATCACCCCCACTGTAATGTCGATTGGTCACTTTAATTGACCATTCACAGAGCTGCTTCCCAAGTCTGGTTTGTAAAAGCCGAATATTTCCGCCAGCATACCGAAGTTTCTCGGCTGCGTTTTTTTACATGACCAACGGATACATGCACACGCACAATAAACAAACACCATTCAAATAATAAATTTTGAGTGGAATTTGATTTCCCCCCGTTTATTTGCGACTTACAATATTAACACAGATGAAAAACGGACAACTTCTGCTTGTTTTGGCTGAATTCGTTGTTTACCACGGCTCCTTGTTATCTGTGTTTTTATTGGACAACTGAAACTGTGACCTTTCATGAACCCCAGTAAGCTTGAGCTAATTGAAC
>JAVFBX010187524.1:0-13747 GCA_034783855.1 Mopalia kennerleyi | reverse complement strand
AGAGTAAAAGATGCATATAATGTGGGTGTTCGGTGTGCACTTCTGTATCAGTTATATTACACTGGAACTTCCCATGTAATTTTCAGATTCTTGATTGTTTGTTATATTTCTAAAGTAGGTTATTCGGAGCCATTGTGGCACATGCAGAAGGGAAAAAAAGAAAACCTTGCATTAAAAAAAAAAAAAAAAAATAGAGAAAAGCATGGAACCTGTTCATATGTTTTATTTAGAGGTATTTTTTTTTCTTATATTTTTCTCACTGAATGCCAGATTATACATTGTATCATGACAGTTCAATTTATCATCAATAAACAACATTAATAAACAAGAGCACAAGCATTAGAATTACCCATTTAATTGTAACACACAAAGTCTTAAATTAGAAAAACAAACATTGTAAAATAAAATATGGCGTAGTCATGGTAACCAGTAAATCTCATATAATGAAATGGCTTAGGCCGGACATTGTGCCATTTTTGACATGTGATTTATTTATTCTGATGCAAATATTGACAAACTTTTCATTTTTTATGCCAGTGACTTGGAACTGGATTGTATGAAGCTATGATATGAATCTAATATTACCAAATGTACTTTTGAATTGAGTGTATACAATAAAATAAATACAGGTAGAGGTTCGTTTGTTTTTTTCTCATGATACAGGTGGTTTGTTTATTTAGGACTTAAAAATAAAATGCTTTGTTTCCTCTAACGGCCTGAAAAAAGTTGGGCTAGGCAGGCAGGATTTTTTTTTATTTTGTCAGTTTTTTTTTTGTAGACGGTAGATATTAAATAAACTTAATATAGATGCTTGCAGGACCAAAAAACATAACAAAAAAACTATTTTGCTACCAAATATGCAAATTGTGAAAGGTCTTTTGAAAAAAAACAAAATTCAATTTTTGTTTGAAAAGCCAATAAAAACTTTAGACTCGGAGCTATTTTGTCAGGTCGGGTTAGAGGAAACAAAACTTTTTTTTTAAGGCCTTATCACCAGGGAATAACAGTTTGTACAGGGTGAAGTTCCAGTCATGGATTTTTATACCCCTTTAGCCAAAAATTAGCCAAGGGGTATACGTATTGTCATATATGCCTGTCCGTATGTCTTTTTTTTTTTGTCCATCGCTTCTGTAGTAGGAATGCTATTGTCTTCTGTCACATATGTTTGTGAATATGGTAGTTCGAAACAAATTCACTAATTCACAATAAACTAGGAATGTTACTTTCTCCCATTATGACACACCCTTCAGTATGACGTTAAACTCTAATCAAAACAAGCAAACACATTACAACAATGATAGAAATTGCAACCCATCAAATTGTGAAAAACAATATAGCAACCATTGTGTTATTTTGCATATTCATGTCTCTGCAGTGAAAGTTTAGAAGCAATTAAATTCAGGGATTAACATTTAAACTTTGAATATAGCTTTGTCCCATGAAGACAACTGATGGGGGTTGCAGTTCACCAAATTCCATAATACAATATGGATGCTGCATAATTCATCCATATTCATGTTTGTACCTGTTATGAACACGATAACTCTAACAAATTCAGATGATCTTAAAAATTTAAATTTAGCATCCTCTTATTAAGACAACGGATGGTATTGGGTTAGACCAAAGTCTGCAAATCAATATACATGTAGCTGTGATTGCATAATTTTGCAACATTCTTGCATATATTGTATGTGTTGTGACGATTATAAAGTGAGAACAAATTCAGATTACCATTAAACTGACAAAGGATGGGGATGGAATTCACCAAATACCACAAACAGTTTTGCTGCCATTGCATAATTTTTACAGGATTCACACCTTTGTCTCGCCAAGCTGAGATAATGTTTTTTTAGAATTCAGTCCGGTCACGTCCCATTAAATTTTTATTTACATAGATTTATGCAATCATTGTATGTATCATGAAACAATCATTTTCTGTTACAGTGCGACCTGTATCGTGACGAGCGAGAGGTATATTTTAGAGAACTGTTTTCAGCTGGAGTATACAATCCCACCATTGAGCGTATACTAAATTCTCAAACAAATGCTAGCAGAGTATTCTTAGCTACTGCTAAATGTGTCTTAAGATCTAATAGATTCTGAGTGAGCGTTTGCGTGAACTTATAATGAATTAAGGTATTAGCTATTTAACATTTAACTCTTTGATGTGGCGTAAATCATCCACTTGGATGGAAAACGCCAATAATTAAATAACCAACCAACCATCTTCCTATGCAAGGGTCAGTATGTGTAAGACGAGACTTCCACATTACTATCCCTTGCTGTATTTCGAAGAAAAAACGTGGCAAAACTTTAATTGGACTATGGTCGAAACACGTAGGCCAATCAAAAAGGCGTTTACACATCGTCTAAAAGGCGTCTACAACAAACAAGCGTGGCGCCACTGCCAATTGACATGTCTGTGCTGACGTCAGGACTCGTCAATGGGACTAATATCGTGTATGTATATTACATCTATAGCCTACTTGTCATCCTGTGTTTAGACCGCCTTTTTCTTATTCCAAGAAAGCCCCAATCTGATTGGGTAGAGTAAAGAGAGGGCATCCGAAAGTAGCTGTTGTCAACTCTAGCTAACTTGTTTTATCGCCTTCGAATGCAAGGTAAGAAAGGAAGCGAGGCTTTCTGCGGCGATCTTTTCCGCCTGGACTCTGGAAGATGAGAAAGACGAGTTGAGAGAGGATAGTGAACATTTGCACACTTTAATAAATTAAAATTCAGCATCATTTGCCGGGTGAAAGCTGCCGGTTTTAAAACTTCATAATTATTGCATTGTGGAATGGCAGCTTTAGACAGTATTAATTGAAAAGGTCATAACCAAAACTGTTTCGAAAATTCGGTTTATTTAAGACGCGATCATCAGCTGGGTGTACAGTATTGGTTAATAGCTTGACATTTGGAGGTTATAAAAATATTTATACACGCGGTTATATTATATATATATAAAAAGAACAAAAAGGCCTACGGTGTTTATTGATCTGTACAGACTGGTCTATTCATTTAACAAGTAAATGCAACAGACCCAAAACCAGACATGTTTACCTAATACAGCTCAAACACGTGTTGTTTACAAAGTATTGTGAAGTTCATCCACGCTGTGATGCGAGGAGTATCACTGTGCGCTGAAAGCTCGTTTCCGAAATATCGGAAGCCAGGCAAGATGGTTCATGGATACCTCAGAGCTGGAATCTAGGCGAATAACGCTTAGCGTGCATTAGATTCGTATACAAATTAGGAAAAGGGAAGTAACTCTGTAAATGGCAAACCGATGCCGTTGTGAGTGTATCACATAGTCATCGAAGTAAAAAAAGACTCATCTTATACGTCTTAATTACTCGAACTGCTATCGAGTTACCGCGTACAATCTCATAATGTACCGCAATTCAATCTTTAGGATTCCAAGTGGCTCCGTTCTTCAGCTGTAGTGTTGGGGACAAAAGCAAAAAACGACATACGGCACTGACTGGCATACAGGCCAATATCCCTAGGCGAATTATAGGCTTGTTTGGGTGTATTTCACTTATGATGACGGTTTATCAATTTCACACGGTTTCTGGTCTTATTAAGGTGGAAAACCGGGAGGAAACCTAGTAAAAAAACCACCCCCGCGATTGCCTGTGCCACATCTTGTGACTTTTCCGAATTATAGCTAGAAACGTGGTCGCTTCCACTGGGATCATCTCCGACAAGCAGGGCCAATGCTCTGGCCGACTGAGAAAATAACGACCACAGAAAAGCTATGTCTTTAAAAATTATATATACATGTATAATTGTTGATAAATGGTATCGTATCAACACTCTGTAACCCTAATAAAATTAAGTTGTTGGAATCCACAATAGCGTTTCTTGTGAAGACAGTCCAGTAAACCCAACATAATGACAAAGACTGCAACAGAATTCCAAATTTCAGAAAGCTTTGTGTTTGGGGACAGTTTATTGGGAAATTGCACTGGAGTGATCGCATGTTAAACAAGGAATGAAGTGAACACATTAACAGGTACAGTGATAATTAAATTTCTTAAAATTTAGCACAAGCAAGCAACTGAATTTTACAATTCAGCTTTTCCCTTACAAAGTTTGATAAATGTTGCAAATTAAATACCAAAGAATTTTTTATTAACGGATTGTAATTTCTGACCAACAAAACGGAAAAAAAGATGGATTAAATTAACTGGTTGTGTTCACCTGGGACTTCTACAAGGATGCAAATAAAGAATAGTGTCCAGAGACCAACTACTTATCTCTATGGCAAGACCCAAAACACACTAAATATTTCTTGCATACATGTCAATATAACACAGGTCCTATTAATTTACAACAGGAGTACAGAACCCTAACTACAAGCTTTAACAAGTAAAAATATTTCTCTCAACAAATTGCTATATACATGTAGCTTTTTGAACACAGTCTCCTGTGTCTTGCCATAACTATGTACAGGTTACTTACAGTGAAAGCATTTACATGATTATATAGAATGGAAAGGAAATTAATGGAACTTGACAAATGTGTACATGAGAACTTTATTGGACACTAAAAGGGATGAAAATACATGTCATTATACAGTATTTACAGTTTTTCTGTACACCTGTTATAAACACTCATTTTCTGAAATACACAGTGAAAGTAAATGCAATCTAAGCTTATACTGAATCATATAATTATAGAACCTCAAATGCTTGGTGCTTAATTTCAAAGTTAGGACAAAAAAACATCCAATGAAACCAAGTTAATTACAAATACTATACATGTTGTATACACTCATCAGATCACTAGCAAGTCTTTGAAGAAATCAATGGAATTAACCCTTCAAATGTAACATCGTAAAGTCAATTAAAAGCACTTAATGAACACCAATTATCCCTGTGTGAATCGATAACGTTTAGTTTTACGAATTCCCTTTTCATAAACTGTCACAAATTGTGCAGTTTACAAATGAACTTCAATAAAACTGACCATCAAACAAAATAATTTGATCTATTCCACCTAGAACATACTCCCAGTGTGTCGTTACTTCATCGATTTGGGCGCTTCAAAATCATTGAGACTCGGAACTTACATAAACGTTGTGGCTCTCAAGTAATAGTTTAGCTATGGGCTCTAACTATTGCACTAGTCGTGGTTTCCAGCTATCGCACTATTTGTGGATTCCAACTGACGTAATAGTTGTGGGTTTCAACTAACGTATTAGCTATGGGCGCCAACTTACGCACTTTTTGTTGGTTCCAATTATAGCAATAGTTGTGGCCTCCAACTAATGCACTAATTCTTGCTTCCAACTAAGGTAATAATTACTAACGCTTTAATTGGTGTTTCCAACTAACGTCATAATTGTAGGTTCCTGTACAGGTTTATAACTCAAGTACAGTTCAACACTTCACAGTTATGTATCAGTTATATCCTCCAACTAGCAAACAATTTGTCGCTTCCCACTTATGTATGAGTTGTAACCTGCAACTAACAAAGTTGTCACTTCTATCTGAAGTGCAGTCAAGTTACACAGCACAGGTTATTTTTAATATCAACCAGAGAAGGTAGATGTCTAGAGAACAGTCGGGTGACTCTGTGGATTGGTACATTGAAGAGTCCATTCTGGATCATTGGGATCCTCCTCAGACATTGATGTAGAAGTACTGGGTGCAGGGGAACTTGACCGACTGTTAATAATCACACCTGCTGAAAGAGGAGCAGCCATTAGGGTCTTGGCCGTCTCTTCAACAACACGTTTTTTAAGTTCTTCTACACTCGGTTGTTCAGCTAATATTCTTTCATAATCTTCCTGTTCTAATGGGAATGAACGGAGTTGCCAAGGGTCTGCATACACAATGTCCATCTCTACAGGACCTCCTTGGTTAGCACTTTCATCAAAAGACCCTGACCTGTCCCTGCGACTCAAGGAATCACTTCGTCGACGCATACCATTGTCTTTACTTTCTCGACCCTCACGAACAGGAATAGGTGTGAAAAATTTAGAACTGGGTGTGGTTGGGGTTTCAGATGGTGTTGGTGGTGGCTCCGATACAAGAACAGATCCTCCTGATAACTGACTGTCTAAAGGTACATCCCCACACAATTGCTCTGGTGTATTTGAGCCACTCTCTGTCCTAGAGCCTCTTGCTCGACGACCATACTGAACAAATGACATAAATCTCTTCTTTTCCTGCCCTTCGCATTTCATATGTCTCTGCATAAAGGCTTCATCTGAACAGTCCTCAATCTGCAAAGAAAAAGAAATCTACATAAACACAGCATACCTTAATACCTCATTAGCTACCTTAAAGGTCTTCCCAACTGGTTGATACCTAGAAAACTTATAAAAATAGTTCAATGTCCACTGGACGATTTTCAATTTGTTTCATTAAAAAATTCGGCGAACTTATGGAGAAATTGGGATTCAAACATGTAACATTTATTAGCACATACAGTTCAACGATAGCGAGTGACGTCATCAGGAGAAAAGAACACGTGACTAGTATCTATAGAAACATCGCCGCCCTTTTATTATTCTCCAACGAATCGTGTATTTCCGGTACGGACTCGGCATTATCCGACTCGGATTGTTCGAACGGAAATTTCCCCTGCTTACGTCACAGCTTGAATAACTTGTTTGCACAGTTGCAAGTTTGTAAGTTAATAAAAAAAAAATCTATGAATCGGAAAAATACGGGATATTTTTTTAGAATTAGTTGACAATATCATCTTTGGAATTGAGTCACTTTAAATCTGATTTAAAACCCATTTGGGGAGACCTTTAAACAGTAGGTTCTACAAAAGTTTGTTTGTTTGATTGGTGTTATCAAGTTTATTTCATTTATTGGACCATAGATAGTCCCAGTCAGACCCTTCCTTGCTTAAACACTGTTGAAAACCTGGAGGAAACCATGTAAATCTGATATATCCAATTGTCAACACAAATAAAGGTGGTTTCTGAAAGTCCAACTAGACTTTGAACCAAACAAATTTTTGCTACCACGTTGGTTCCAAGCTGTGGAATGTTTTTTGTTTTTAAAACATGACCACATAAGCTTTTCTAACAAAAACTGTATACATCCACTCTCATAAAGGCAATTACAGGACAAGGGAATTAACTTTTGAAATCTTGTAAACGGAGAGATAACTCTACTTGCTTGGTTGCACTGAACAGATAGAGTTACTTCCCTTAAATGGTTGGCTTTCAGAATTAACAAGCGGAGTAGCTTGTAGGTCCAACACTAAAAGGCCTATTTTTTTTTTAAATATACTTATTATCCCAGTGAAATCTCTTTTTCCTACTATGTTTGTGAACATATTTTTTCTTCAGAGGTAATTAATAAAAGTTATGCTGCTTCTCATATTGCATATTAATGCAATATGCAGTGTCAGCAACATTATTTTGCGAAATGCAATTAATTTGAGGTATTAACAGAAAATTTGAAATTTGAAATTAATAACTGAGTTAATCTTATGCAATCCCATGAGTTCCTTAACTGGAAGAAACTATTTGAAATAAGTCAGTGATTTTATTCTCAAACCTTGAGCCCACACCACAGACATATTTATTGCCAAATTATGTAATGCTGCCCATTTTGTTTTATTGAATTTGATGATATCCATATCAATTCATCATCTTAACGAGAGTAAGACACAATACAAGTATTAAGTTCACAACTCATAGGACGGAATACTGTTAAATTATGCAATGATCACTTTGCAATTTACCATGTTGTTACACAGAACTGGGTGAAATGCAATCCCATCCATCGTCTTAACAAGTGGATGCCTTGACCAAGTTTAATTTGTTTGTTTGTTTGATTGGGTTCAATGTCTTACTCAAGGGTATTTCACTTATATGACGACGGATTGTCCACTTAATGTGCCTGGCCTAATTACAACGGAAAACCGAAAAGTAACCTTGTAAAAACCACCCCTGCTATTGCCGGAGCCACATCGTGTGACTCACTCATATATCGGAGGGTTGACAGACGGACTTGATCCTCTGAACGATACATTGAAGTTGGCTTCAGTAAGCCCGCTCGCTAACCATTAAGCCAAGGTCGCGGGCCCTTGACCAAGTTTGAAGTCAATCGGTTAATTTGTTTTTAAGCTAGGGTGTTCACAAACATTTGTGACATATGGACGGACGTCTAGTAGCATTTTTCACTATAATAGATTCAAGGTGAAATATTCAGTTTTTATCACCTGAACAAAACATATTTTTGTGAATATTTCCTGGGTTTCACTGTACATTTGTTTATGTAAACTCAAATTATAACATAAAATAAAAAAAAGCCACATACCTCATCTTCCGGTTCTTCTTCTTCTGTTACAGGGTCGATGGCCTCTGGAGTTGGCCCGTCACCAGTTTCATTTGGATGATGTTCTGGGTCATCCAGTACAGGGGACATATCCATAGCAACGTCTTCACTATCTGGATCCAGCAGATCACGCCACCTTTAAAATAAAAATTAATGGTATTAATCTTCTTTTAGTTGAAGTCTCACCATGTTGTAGGTTTATCTTTTAAACGGTATTAGCAATTTTATCTGGTCTTGGCAGCAAATAGTCGATCAATGCAACTGACCCCAGGACAACAAAATTAGCGAGTTGAATCCCTTTGTCCACAATACATTTAAAGTGATGTCCCTTTAATCTGAAAGGGTTTCGGCACCTATTATTAAATTTAACTTACTTGGGCGTCACTATTTCCTTGTATTTGAGCTTGGTTACTCTAGTGGATGCTGCCATGCTGTAAGGAATGACTATATTGTCTATATCATAAGCACTTTCGACTCGCTTTTTCCTCAGAGATGCTTCCTTCATTTCTCGGAATGTCGCAGACATACTGTTCAAAACTCCATTTTTGGCCTGAGGAGACGGGGTGGGCGTTCGGCTTCCACTACCACTGCTGGCTCGACTACTCATCACGGACATAGACTGGGATCGATACGGCCTCTTCAAAGCTAAAACAAAATATGGAACATTTAAGTCGAAGAAACTAAAGTGAACAATTTCAAAATATATGGGTAAAAAAAAATTTGATACACATAATACAATAATGTCAGAGAGGAAATAATATGACCCCCACCCTAGCGCATCTTTAAATAACTGTTATCAGTTACATCAGTCAAATAAATCAGATGTCAAAGAAAGCAATCTAGCCAGTCTCAGAAGTCTTATTAGTTTAACTTGTTAAACTCTCAGGATATAATTCATTGGTGTGAAACATTACATCCAGGAGGCACCTAATGTAAATACAAAAGCTGTGATTGCTTTTAGGAGTGGGTGAAGCGTTGCGAGATACATTTCCAAAAGTTTTTGATTTCCCTTGTTCACTAGGTAAAGAGGCATTTGTAAAACAATCAAGTTCAGTTTCAAAAGCATGTTTTAATTTCACAGATGACCATTTAGATTGTATAATTGAAATTGTAACGGATGCCTATATGAATTTAAATCTGTTTTTACAAGCAGGTGAAATTATAGATATAACAGTCGCCTGTTATGGCACAATAAGGACAAAGAGCGCTTATCACAATCATAGGAAAGTCAACTGCTAGGTTGAAAAGATTAAGAAAAGAACAGGAACTAAGCACTTTAAATCAACATTTAGGTCAATACAGGAAAGTGGATGAAATATATGTGTTTTAGTGACGTGCTCGTCCAGTAAAAGGAATGTTAAAATGACATACACTGAAATGAAATAAATAATTAAGTTGTAAGTACATTTTTGTGAACACTGCTCTTTTTCCTTTGAAAAGAAAATTGGCTCTAGTAGGTCTATAACTTTAATTATTTCAAATACTGAATTTGTAGCGTTTCTTATAGACCAAGAGTAATTTCCAGGTCATGTCGCAGCCTCTTGGTATAACATTTTGTCACATCGGACCTATTTTTCCTACTAAAAATAAATCACAAGGATCCAGATATGTAAACATGTTTTATAAAATCGTTTATAGTATAGTATATTCATTTCTGTGTGTATTTTCATGGCCTTTGATGTATTTCAGATAAATTCAGTGTACAAAATACTCCAGAATACACCAGGTTGTCAGGTCTGATTGTGTGGCAAGAAATGAGCCTTTACCTGAAATTAATTTTATTTGTCACCATAATTTACCATATCTTTGTTTGTTTGATTGGGGTTCAATGTCGTACTCAATGGGTATTTCACTTATAGGACGACGGATTGTCCACTTCACACTTTCCCTTGCCCAATTACGATGGAAACTGAGAGGAAACCTCGTAAAAACCACCTGCAGTTACCAGAGCCACATTGTGTGACTCACTGATACACCGGAGGGTCAGTTACCATAGCAATAGCATGTATTTCCAAATTACAGTTTGCTCTAAATTCTTAAGTTTTCATTAAAATTTTTTCCTTTAAAATCTGACCATAAGTTTGTTATATTTTCTGTTCCTAAAAAGCATCATCAAATCCAATATGGCCACCATTACTATAGCAACTGGTTACTGTGACAATAAAATAGACTGGTATATAAATTTCTCAGAGTACTCTTTCACATATGTGCAAATATCATTAAGATCATTGATTATTCCTTGTGCCCACCCTGATGTGCTAACTAGTCTATCCACTTAAATGTGTACCATAAGACATAGCGTGGTTGAAAATAAATAAATTTGTACATTTTAATCTGTTTTGTAAAGCTGGTTAGCAGAAATCTTCTCTTTTTTTTCAAGTTATGTTCACAAAACGTAAATCTGCAAAAAATGTCAAATAACCCAATCAAGAACATGTAATTGGACATAGTGAAAAAAGACAAAATATTTTTTGGAACTAGTTAAATTCTGAAATCTCACCGAACTGCCCCATACCTATAGCTAGTTGTGCAGCCCTTCTACGCTTCACAGCAGTGCGGCACTTTCGTCCATCTACTCGTTTGCCTGGTGTAGTTGGCATACTGGCAGATCTGTTCCTTGGTCGATTAAGCGTTTCTAGCTTCCTTCGATACTCTAAAGAAATGAAACATCATCAAAATCAGCTAATCATACACCACAAGCAGACCTGCCTACCCTACATGAAATCTGTATGTAAAACTTGGTTGTTAAAGAGTTGGGGTTTTTTTCTAAGATTTTGTGTATTTGAGTTTCAGGCTTTCAGCCAAGCACAGAATATTAATTTATGTGTGTATTTTGATGGTGTATTTCACATAACATACTCGAAAATAAACCAGGTAGGCAGGTCTGCACAAGCCAGTCTTAAATAAATTTCATGAAATTCACTGGTTTTGTAGACAGAGGAGTTGGCAAATAAATTGAAACAAAAATACAAACTGGAAATATGTCAAAATGGAAAAGAAAAATAAAAGAAACCTAATGCAAACCACAAATTCAATCTCCCATTTTAATTGTTGTTCTAAACCTGATGCAAAAAGATGGTCTATGTCCTTTATGTGTGGTACAGTAAATGTTTTACCAGTCAAATGCACAATTAATTAAATCACTTATAGCTGTTCTCCTTCCACCTTATCATGAAATTACTACAAATTGATAGTGGAGTTATTTTACAATGACAAGAAACTTACTTGTGGATGTAAGCAGACCAACACCACGTGCATAGCGCTTATTTTTTCTGGAATGCTCACTTAATGGAGGCATTTTATTTCGCCTGAAACAAAAAGTTCACAATGTAAGTAACACCAACAAAAGTATAACATAGGTGAACCAATCAGTTGGTTAACTGTACTAAAGAAATACCAAATATTCAATTTTAATTAAAAACAAGAAATCTTTCAAATTTTAATGATATGTTTATTTGAATGTGTATTATATGCCGTAAAGTTAAAAGGGAGAAGAAACCCATCCGGCCATCAAGTACAGGAGTTAAACAAAACAGGACACCACCACAAAATCACCTTTCTGACAAGCAGTGTTCCGGTATCCACTGTGTTCAATACTATTTCAATATTTCCGGGAAAATATAGATTTTGTTTGTTAGATTAAACTGATAATAATTACAAACTTCCTACTCTGCCTTAAATGGAAAACACCCATTGTAGCATCCTCATGTTATTCCTATACCACAGCCCAATGAAACACTTGAACTTCAGTGTTAATCATCAGTCCAACAAGCTTACCACAGGGACATGTGAGCCCCACAATATATATTATTTCAGATTTGAATAAGAATTAATAAAAAAATATACTTTTCCAAGATTAAATCACTAGTGCAGTAAATATTTTCCCCCAAAATCGTAACATACAACAAAAGTTAGCAATTTACTAAATAAAATAAATCTTTTCGTCTTTTATTTTGTGGCTGAACCTAGTACCTTCTATCATTTAGTTTGGCCTTTGGTGAGAGCTTTGCTTGCCATTCATCTGATGAAATGATTCCTTCAAGGTGTATAGGTAATGGAGTATCTGAAACAAATTAAATGAAACAAAACCATTAGAAAGTAGGAATTAATTTTTGGATAGACTAGTCCTGGACACTATAATTTACTTCAAGTGAAACATAATATTGCCGAGTCAGAATTCAATTGTTACAGACAAACTGCATGGCATAAACAATAGTACTGAAATATTGTTTCCCACCATCAGTGCTTTCAAGAATCAAATTCAGAGTCAATTTTAAAAGCACACTGCCTTAAAAGTGATAATTTTGCGCAACTGTAGGAGTTGTGGAAGATATATAGAAAAATAAAATGTTTTTGTTCCTGTAGCAGTAATAAATAAATGGCACACAATTTGCTGAAA
Organism: Mopalia kennerleyi; assembly: GCA_034783855.1. Classification (NCBI taxonomy): domain Eukaryota; kingdom Metazoa; phylum Mollusca; class Polyplacophora; order Chitonida; family Mopaliidae; genus Mopalia; species Mopalia kennerleyi. The sequence goes on along the minus strand of JAVFBX010187524.1, from coordinate 1,039 downwards.
GATATCCACACAGTATTACTTTGCAGATAGTGCATTTACGACACACTCCAATCGTAATGGGATCAATGCAGTATCCAGAGCCATTTTAGTTACGGAAAACGTATGGGCGCCCAAACTATTTCAAGCCCAAATTAATGTCAATATATTACTATTTTCGTAATATCCCTGTTAAAATCAAGCTAAATCCGGATTCAGAACCTTGATTATGGGATAAGAAATTGGGATAGGAACCTGGGAAATTTGTCTAGAAATTGCCCTGAGGATGTTGTAAACTTCTCTCGATTTACTCATTCATTTCAATGTGATTTATTTGCAATGTTTTAATGCCCAAATTATAATTAATGATCATATTTTTTGTATTTATTCTGTTCAAACACTTGTTCCAGGACTCAATCATAGGCCTTTTAGCCAGCAGTGTTGAACAGTTCCTAATGAAAGTAGTGGACATTTCATAATTTTCTACAAGATATACATGTAAAAAGTGGAAGTCTAATACATTAAGATGTAAAACAATCCTTTTTTACGATTCAACCAATGGGTTTACCGTTTAACCATTTTCATTACAGTTAAATACGGAACCGAAAGTGGTCTTCTGTCAGGTTCCCATGACTACAGAACCCCAAAAGAGGTGTTGATAACTGGCAAAATGTCTAGGCCTGTCACAGCTATTTGATGCTCTTTGCTCAACGATCGAAAGGCTGTAGAGAAATAGGTTGTTAACTTGCAGCTTACTTGTGTAACATAAACATAGCAGGGAAAAAGTAGGGAATATCTGTTAATCTATATAAATCGCCCTTTTGATTCTTGATTCCACGGTTTGCGGTGCGTATTATGTTGCGAACAAAGAAAAGAAAACTTAAAACACTACCATAACACCACCCCTGGAAAAAATGTAAAATTTCTTGCGACCACTAATTTTCAGGTTAAAAATTTCTCACCCGATTCTACATACAGTGATTATGCAGGGGTTGATAGAAGTCAATTTCTTACGAACCCAAACACCAAAAATTGAATATTTAGATATTCAATATTGAATAAA
>JAVFBX010187513.1:0-13748 GCA_034783855.1 Mopalia kennerleyi | reverse complement strand
CCTCACTGTCTGTGATTTAACTGAGGGTCAACTTGATCCAATGATGAATGGCACATCGCAGTAGGATTAGTAAGCGCTCATGCTGACCACTAAGCTACTACTGCTGGCCCACGGCCCTTCAGAACTCTAACAAAATAGATGATCAGCAGTCAGTTAGGCTCAGTGGACTCCCTTGAATGATGTCAAAGACTTAAAGACTGATAGCCCAATACATTCATAATACATACAAAAGTAATAAACCAAATGATTTCACTTAGATTAAATGATCTATTTATATATTCTCTTGTTCAGTGCATAGTTTAATATTTAGGAATTCCTGGGTTATACACATCTCTGGAAATATGACTATATTTTGACAGTTTGTAAAGAATGAATAATATACAGGCTCAGCTTTGACTGAAGACCATGTGAAAGACCATGATGGTTCATGGTTGCACATTTGAAACAGAAACACATCATTCTTATAGATGATCAGCTTCAATGGAAACCGAAATATAAACTTTATTCATTGTTACTTAAAAAGAGGTTTAACCATGGATGCCTTGAATTCCCTCCTCTAAACATGCAAACCATGTCATGATACTTTTACATACAGTAGACTATTAATTGCTTATTCAGAAATTCAACAGTGTAACTGGTCTGAAAATTTGAGTTTTTAAATTGAATTGGTCCACAGTTTCTCCCCCATATAAAAAATTTTAATCTAATTTGGTTGAGTTACCTAAAATGTCATCTCTAACACAAATAATTTTCTTATTGTTTTATTTGTCTTTAAGATAATTTTGTGTGATGAAACTTTATTATACATGTCCCAGATTGTTTAGAATATCAAATTCTGAGAGTTACAGCCCAATAACAAAACCAGTCCAGGGGCCACTTTCACAAAAAGTCGTGCAACAAATAAATATCGTACGATAAAATTATGACGTGTTAAACTATAGCGTAAAAATATCATACTATATTTTATTGCCGTACAACATTTTGTGAACTCTTTGTTTATAGTTACAGTGTAGGTAGCACCAGACTCGAGAAAGCTGCTTACATTGTTGTTCAATAAACTTACTGATCTAATTCCTGGTAGATTTAATATACTCCCTACTACTGGAACTCGTCGGAGGAAATTAACAGCTACTGGGAAAAAACCACTGAAAATATTAAAGAAAAGCATTTTAATTTCAGCAGCTCATTTTGTGTTTCTCAGATGAACTAATCGGTTATTTTGTTTTGAGAGACAACATTTTTGTAACATTCAAGAAATACTTTTTATTTAATCCATATAAGAAATTTAATCTCAATAATGGAAACAGTGAAGAAAATTGAGTACAAGGAAGTGTCTTCAAAGAAACAAAGTAGAAAGTCTTTAATGTTTCTTCTTCAAATTGTTTGTTTGTTTGATTGGGGCTTAACATCGTACTCAAGGGTATTTCACTTATATAATATATGACGACGGATTGTTCACTTCACACTGCACCTTGCCTTACTACGGTGCTAAACCGAGAGGAAATCTCATAAAAACCACCCCTGCGATTGTCGGGGCCACAACATGTGACTCACTCATATACCTGATGGTCAACAAGCGGACTCTAACCAGTGAACAGTACATCAAAGCAAGATTAGTAAGCGCACATGCTATTCTTCTTCAAAAGGTAAAAGTATAAATTTATTATCTGTAATGTCCAATGACCAAAAACACATTTTTTATGTTATTTTATTTAACCATGTATTACAGCATGTCAGGCCAATTAGTCATCCTCCAATCACAAATCAACAAAGACACCTGCAATATGGTTTGTTTGATTGGGGATTAACACTGTACTGAAGGTTATTTCCCTCACATGACGGTGTTCTAGCCCAGTGGGTAAAGTTTGTTTGATTGATTGGGGTTTAACGTCGTACTCAAGGGTATTTCACTTATATGACGATGGATTGTCCACTTCACACTGTTCCTTGACCTATTATGGTGGAAAATGATAGCCCTTGTACATTATATTATGGAAACTAAACCATTTCCGAGAAGGTTTCAGGTCATGTTTTGTGTTTAATTGGGGGTTTTGATGCCATACTTGAGGTTATTTCACTCACATCACTGATTGCCAGCCCAATGGGTGAAAGAAACCACCTTCGTCACCACTGGCAACAAACAAAGACAAGACAGGACAAATACAAGACGATCACGTGATGTTTTCCAAAGATATCAGAAACAGATTGGTTACATCATTGTCCCTTATCTATGAGAGCACCTGGCAAGGGCTTAGGCAGAGGGGTGTCCACCCGTCCAAATGGACACCCTAAAGGGAACAATTGCCTCATTTGGACACCCTGTTTTGAGAAACTTAAACATACAGGATAAAGGGAAACTGTTAATATTGGACACCCAGTTACTTAAAAAATGAAGCAAAATTACCATTTTGAACACTCTACTTTTGATTTCTGCTTAAGCCACTGGCTAGAGGGCAACACGCCAACACGGAATGGAGAGAGGCATAGACTGTAAATTAAACTTTACCCAGCAAACTTCTTGGAGTTTTATGTATGGAAAACAGAGATTTAAAATTTCTCTTTAACGATAGACTCATAAAGTTGACTTACCAGATCAGGCTTAAGTTTGAAAATCAGTGGAATGGAATAAAAGGAGGCATGGACCGTAGATAACACTGTACTCAACCAGGACTGACTGACTTCTCGACTTCGCGGGATTTTATGTATGTGATACTGTAACGAAAAGAGTCATCTTCATCAGTTTGATTGGAGTCTAACGTCGTATTCAAGGGTATTTCACTTCTATGACAACGTGCCAGCCCAATGGGTGAAGGAAACCACCCTAAACACCACTGGCAACAAACAAAGACAAGACTGGACAAGACGATTCAGGATAACAACAGGACGCAATACAGACACCACAAACAGATCGGCTCCGTGTTCCCCTTTAGCTCTGAGAGCACCAGGGCAACATGAAGCTCTCTCGAACCACCCGCTCATCATCAGTTCAAGGTTTTTGTCATATATTCATGGTTATTTTATCATGTGATGGTGGAAGTACCTCTACGTGGCAAGCCAAGTCAAGGCATACCTCAACAAATCACATTATTAACTAACTGTCTTTGCTCAAACTCACCTCTATACTTTCATCTTGTGATTGTTGAAAAGTGTGTATTTTGTCCTCGCTCATTTTGTCTGTATTAGCAATAACATAGTGCCGAGGTGAATATGTAGTCCTCAGACCAGACAACAATCGTAGAATTTCAGTGGTGTGACCACCTGCAATGATACAAGGGAGAAATTGATAAATAACAACAAAAAAGGAAATTAAAACGAAAGTTTGTCCTCGCCTGAGGTAGCTAACACATAGATTTACATAAGGCAGGGAACTATGTGTAGTTTATTTATTCATATTTTGCACATTTTATGAGAGTTTAATATTGTAAGGTAAGATAACAGTTTTGGCAGACACCTTTCCAAGTGCAATTATGGACACCCCGAAGTGAACAATTTCCTCATTTGGACACCCTGTTTTAAGAAACTTTAACATGCAGGAGCTAGGAAAACTGTCAAAATTGGACGCCCAGTTATTTGAAAGTGAAGCAAAATAACCATTTTGGACAACAAACTTTTGATTTCTGGCTTAGCCCGGAGGTAAGACCCAGATGTGGGACATGTAGGTTTTATTTTTACTATGTAGCTAGAGCCGCAGGCACACGACGCAATGTTATGTTTAGTCTCTAATTGAAGAGCTTATACAGAGAAGGTATGTAACAGGCAGCTTCAACAAAAAGCATAAAAAAAATATAATCCCGCTTTTAAACTTTACCTGACTTTTCCCACAGCTATTTATTGTCTATCCACACATATTTCAGACCTGTAACTTCATACAAACCTCTGTTAAACAACTTTTTTCTCAAACTTGGTGAACACTTCGAGGTGAGCCAGTCAGACAACTAACTGCTCACATAAGCGCTAGTGGAAGGAAAGCGTACACAGGACACTGCGCGTGTACTATGAAGGCGACCCAGAGATAGAGCAGCTGTCTTGTATTTTTTAATTGTCTTTGGAGAAATATCATCATTTAAAAGAAGAAACAAATCACAGCATCTTGTTATAAAAGTTTTTGGGGGGTGTCCACAGCTTCTGTCTTACGGGACAGATGGGCTCTGGAAAAACATCAACCAATCTTAGATCCCAGGGGAAAGTTGATGTCTGTAATGTCTTGTTTACAAGATTCGCATTGCATGTCTAAATCATATTTATAAAACGTCCAATCTAGGTCACTCGAGAAGTACATGCTGTAGCTGTTTGTTGTCTGACTGGCTCACCTCGAAGTGTTTACGGAAAACAAGTCATTTTACGCTTTAACAGACTTTTTAATGAAGTTATGGGCCTGAAAATATGTGTGGGTAAACATTAAAAAGCTGTGAAAAAAGTCAGGTAAAGTTTAAAAACAGAACTGTATTTTTTATTTTTATTTTGGCTGTTTGTTGAAATTGGCTGTTGCATACCTTCTCTGTATATACTCTTCAACTAGCGACCAAACATATCACTGCGTCGTGTACGTGCCTGTGCTAGAGCGGCTACGAGCGTAGCTGAATCAACAGAAATGTGATGCAAATTGCATCAATGAATGTTTTACCGGAGCCAGCAATGATGAGACAACTGACATTATTCTGTCTCTTTTGTGTGCTGTCGCTGGAGTTAAAAATTCCTAAAAGTAACAAAATAACAATAACTAAGGCTGCCAATCCGACGGCAGAAGCACATATTACTAATAATAAAATCACGTCTTCTCCCATTTTCGATTTCAGTCTGCTACAGACGATTCACGGCAAGTCGTAAAACTAAGGGATTCCAAAAACGTCACTGCGATTTAGACTGGCAATTCATTAAATCTTTTATAAATATTTCAAATTTATTGTAAAAACATGTAAATGATTATAAAATACTTTATTTAGCAGTAAAGTATTTTACTTAGGAAATGCTCTAGAAATAAATAAATCCAAACTTTTGTCAAATATAATTTCGCTCCATGCTCGACCAAAATTTTTGTCCATTGTTTACAGGCATCTGTCATGCAAGATAAGCTTATGACATAAAAAGAGATAAAGACGTGTTTAATGATGTGTAATTCGACTTGAATACGCATGCAACCAGTAAGTATTGCACGGTAATGTGTTTATGTTGGATCTCTTAAACATTTTTTTGCCGAAAGAGGGGTTTTTATTCATTGTAAGTCAGTTCAGTGTGTATTTTTGGTTCTGTGTTCGGGATGACGCACACGTTCAACAAAGAAACGTCACTACTCAGTACTGTGAAGTCGGTCATTCATCAGGAGCGTTGCGTTGTTACGTAATTACCACGGTGGTTTTAGTTTTAATTTTATGTTACTTCTATGCATATTAAACCGAGAAAGGAACCATAAAGGAATCTAAGAGATCTGTCTGGTAATTCCTAATCCATACATGAGCAATGTTCATTTCATACCCAAACCTTTTCGTTCCCAACCATTTCATACCCAGCATGGTCATGTCATCAAATTTAGATAGCAACACATTATTGCTTACCAGTTGTGCAAATCATAGCAGTCCAACACAGAAAAAGAGAAAAAACGATATAAAAGAATCCAATCAGTAAATTCAGGGACAACCAAAATTGAGCTACGCTCTTGAATTTTTCTAATCTTTAGAAATCAAAGAACGCTACCATGATTCTGCACTATATCTCCCAATGTATAGCAATTGCATGGCCGTACGCTGACATAAACCATCTAGTTTCCTTCTTTAAACACTCTTGGGTAAGACCGACTGATAAAACGTCCATTTTCATGTCAAAATCAATCATTTCTCAGCAGTATACGCCTAGAAATGTCTTTCCGTGGTAATTAGGTCATATGCATTCAACGTCCTTTGTTGTTCAGAGGCAGGCCTTCTTTCTAAAGTTTTGGTACAGCTGCATGTCATATCTCTATTGACTGTATAGTTAACAAGAATGAAGATACGTATTTGCATCTATGTAAAATGATGCTTAGGTAGATCATAGATGCATCAATGCTAAGACAGTCAGCTGCACTTTTCGGGTCTTTTAATTCTGAAAGTGGCCACGGCAATTGCAGGGTTGGTTTTTACAAGGTTTCCTCTGGGTTTTCCACCATAATAAGGCAAGGTACAGTGTGAAGTGGACAATCCATCGTCATATAAGTCAAATACCATTGAGTATGACATTAAACCCCAATCAAACAACATAGTCTGAAGAAGGACAAAGCGGACACTTTGCTGCTTCAGCTTACTTTTAACTGAATTTGATGCGATGTCTATGCCAGAACTTGAGTACCTGTCTCTTCGGGGACGAATGTTTTAGGTCTGGACAGAATATTCAGAAGTTGAATAAGCTTGTAACGGTACCTAAAAACTAGAAAGCATTATTTTTAGCCCTGATAAGACGGCTCTGTAAGAACACTATGGTGTACAGTAGCAGAATAATAGCTATTGTCTGTCTTGACAATTTTAAGTACCTGTATCCTTAAAACATGCATCTCCAAAATACAACCACCTGTCACTTGAATCAGTACTGTATAAGCTTTTGTTTACAACATCTTTTATAGCAATCAGAATAACTTATGACAAGAAATAATGATAAAAACATTCTAGTTCCATATTTTTTGGAGGTCGCTTCACGATAAGAAATCATGATGAAAACATTCCAGTTCGGCACACTCAAGCTTATTTCCCCCTGCTGCCATCTTTCCCAATTTTAATTTTTTAAAAATGGTGGCCACAACTGATTAGCTAGAACTTACTGTTTTACATGATGGGAACATTTCCATCCAATGTAAAGACTTCAGCCATAAAGCTGTATATGATAGTGCATTTATTGAGCTAGATTATTATCAGTTTTACCACTCTCTATGACTAAGGACTGATGTGCACGCTCCTTCAGCGTTTTTTTTCAACTTCCGACTTTAAAAACTACTAAATATCGAAGGAGAGTTAACATCTTTCAATATGCATTTTCATGTCAGTTTATTCAATAATTGATAGATCATTTACTGGATTATATATAAGGATGTTTCTTCAATAATTTCATACACGGATGCTGTCATATGACTGAAATACCCTTAAGTAGGCTGACTGCTTAAAACCACAATTAACCACAAATGAACAAACACACTGAGCCGACCTCCACATTGAATTAATCAGCACAATCAAACAATTAAACAAAAACTAATGTAGTTACTGTCAAAGTCCACAGTGATTAACTTGGTCAAGGTACAAATAAGTATGAATGAAAAGTAAACATATAGCATTAAATGTAGTTTATGCTACATGTATAGATCTACACAGTAATTGATGACAATCATTTAAATATCTTTTTGAACAAATTATAAATATTCAGTTTAGAAGTGTGTCACATAGATATAAAATGTGTATTTTTCATGTTGGCAAGGTGCAAGGGAAGTATTTTAATTCTTGAAAGGCAGTCCTATGACATTATAACATTCATGATATCAAGCGGTATTTAAAAAGATGTCAAGCATCAGGCAAATAAAATAATTTGAAATACATTGTTAAAGAAACCTCCAATAAAATAAACAAACAAATTTTATTGTTGTGTGAGTATTCTTTGAGAACACCTCTGACCTTTGAGCAGTATGTTCAATACACCAAGCAATCAATTGATTGATCGATCAATGACCAGACCACCAATCAATCAATAAATATTTGAAAAGTATCTTTATCCAGCGTGAAGTAAAGTTAACATAATTGTGGTTTGCTCCGAATTGACATTAGCCAGTGGGAGGCTATAATCCGACACTTAGTATATCCCATTTCTCACAATCCCGGATTATTGGTGGATACATTCCATACTCATAGTGCACTGCAATGATCTCTTGACATCAAACATATACTGGATGGTTGACTGTGTGAACTTTGCCACTGTTAGGCAACAGTTTTCACACCACCTCTATGAAGGACTTGTTTGACAGCATTGCTACCAATGTTGTCAGAGTTAAATGGATTGGTGTCTATCGTAAGATTCAATTTTTATGAATGATTGTAAATTATTAAAATTAACAGATTTTTAAACAGAATATTGTTTACAATTTTTAGATCCAAATTTGAAGTATAATTTAATATGTTGACATATTAAATATTTTTAACACTTTAATATGTATGTCAGAGTAACTAGCCAGAAATCAGAAGTAGGGTGTCCAAAATGGTAATTTTCCTTCACATTTCCAATAACTGGGTGTCCAATTTTGGCAGTTTTCCTATCCTCCTGCATGTTAAAGTTTCTTAAAACAGGGTGTCCAAATGAGGTAATTGTTTAATTCAGGGTGTTCATTTGGACTGGTGTCTGCCTAAACCCATGTGTATGACCTCTTTAGTTGATTTTCTTTCTTTTTTTGATGTTTACTGCCTAAGGTGTTACTGATTGGAATTATCTCTTAAAATAAATAATTTGACAATATGTTCACGCCACAGAGTAGCTGAAATACCCTTGATTGGGCCCTGAATGTAGAGTAAAACACTAATCAATCAATCAATTTATATATTAAATATAGTATTTTACTTTTATTCTTTTTCAGTGCCAAGTGTGTTTTAACTTATCTTAATTTTACTACTAGACTTGTACTAGTCTCATATATCCAATATGCCGAAGATTGAGCATTTCCGGTTTGACACGACTTACTATCCTGTGGCAGTTGTGAGTTGTTCAGCGTTTCTTTCCCTGTATAAGTATGTCAGCCCTGCCATTTCTAGTCGCCTCTGTCCTGGATATACTTTACTGTCTCCTACTAAACAGATTGACTGGAACACAAGGTGAGCCATCCTTAGTATTACCTTCTTAATTGTGTTGAGGGCCTACGTCCGTGGCATAGTGGTTAGCGAGTGCGCTTTCTAACGCCTACTTCGATGTACCGTTCATGGGATCAAGTCCGTCTGTTGACCCTCAGGTATATGAGTGAGTCACAAGATCTGGCTCCGGCAATTGCGGGGGTGGTTTTTACGAGGTTTCCTCTTGGTTTTCCACCATAATAGGGCAAGGAACAGTGTGACGTGGACAATCCATTGTCATATAAGTGAAATACCCTTGAGTACGACCTTGAACTCAAATCAAACAAACAAAGAATAAATGTGTTGAATCACTTTGATATGCCTGAACGAAATAAATCCATAATCAATCAATGATGTACCGGTATTCATTAAAACTAAGGTTTGTTTTTTCTACATTACAAATTAAAATTTCTTAAAAGTTTCCCAATTAGATTGACATAATATTTATCTGTCTCTCTAAGAAGAACCATTTTGTACTAAAAACTGGCCTACCGATATACATTATTCGTTTTTTGCTAGAGTATGAGGCTGTTGTCGCACAACAGTTTGAAGTTTGGCTGTTTTATTGTATTTGAGGTATCAATTCATTTTCTCTGACTTATTGAAATCAATTGACCTGGTACAGAATACACTGAAGTACTCCATTTAATCTGTCAAACTGGAGTGTGCAGATGTCACTCAAAAAAGTGTTGTAGTCCGGACAGGGTCAAAGTTCACATAGTAATAACTTAAAGTGTTAATAAATACATATATCATATTTTGACAGTATACTCCAAGTGATAATGTGCTTAGAACTTTTTAGCTTTAGAAGAGATCATTATATCAATAATTGAAAAAAATGTAACAGAAATAGATGGTTATGCTAGAGATGGATGTGTGCTCTTTGGCCACCGTAGCATTGACCTCATATGGTGTCATTGTCTCACTAGACTTAAAATGTTTGCTTTTCTTCCTTGCCTTTCATTGGTCTTTTGGGGATTTTGGATCACAGTAACTACGATCAAACTTCTCTGGGGCTTTTTTCTACATAAAATTCTGTATGCTAAAATAAATTTACAATCAACAGCAAAAAGTGGGGGTTTTGAAAAAAAAAAAATAGATTGGTGCATTGTTGTGAGTCTTTGAAATACTTCACTCCTATTATCCTATGTATTTTGATGCAATAAATGATTACGCCCAACACAGTTGGACTCCTCCATCTCCAATAATACCTAGGCAGAGAAATGCCTGTCCCAAGTATGGGTGAGCAGGTGGCTGGCAATAAACGCTATGTTTTCAAGAGATCCTTCTCACTAGATCTTAGAGTCCAACAGTTGCCTTAATCAGCTATGTTGACACCTTATGGTTCCATGAGAGAACTGTAATAGATATGGAATTCTCTTAGATACCCTCACAGCTGATTGGACACCTCCTTTATGGTCAACTTCAGGGTGATTGGTCTATTGGTTGGTGTTAAATGTTCTGCTCGAAGGAATTTCACTTATATGAAAGCCATATAGTTCAACAATAAGACACTCTAACACAACTATCAAATATGAAGAACGCTCTTTTTTTCCCTATCTTTTCCCATGTTAAAATTCAAAATTTCTGCTCATCCTTTTATCCATTTTTACAAATCTGCCTGTTGAAAATGACAGAAAGATGGGTCTCTAGCTAAGACTATGTAGAGCTTGAAAAAGGGGGGAAATAGTTTAAGAATTTCTTTAAAAAATCGAACAGATATACTACCTAATGTACCTCATGAAAATTACTACCCTCGTTTCATAAATTTAATATCTCTGGGTCACTTATTACAGATCCTCTAATAATAAGTCCATATGCATATAAAACAGGACTTAAATGAAAATGTAGGCTATATACTTAGGCATAAAAAAAAAATGTTTTGTTTCCTCTAACCCGACCGACCCTACGAAATAGCTCCGAGTCTAAAGTTTTTATTGGCTTTCCGAAAAAAAAAATTGAAAAAAAAGACCTTTCAAAATTGGCATATTTGGTAGCAAAATCGTTTTTTGGAATTTTTTTCGGTCATGAAAGCATGTTTATTAAGTTTATATAATATATACTCTTTTGTGCAACGTCTACAAAAAAAAAAATTGACAAAATAAAAAAAAAGTCCTGTCTGCCTAGCCCAATTATTTTCAGGCCGTTAGAGGAAACAAAGCATTCTTTTTTAGGCCTCAGTCATCATTTGTGTGAAGAACTGTATAGTTGTGTATGACATAAACACCAATCAAATAAATTTATCTTGTCAGTTTTGTTTGCTGTGAAGCCAAGGGGGTAGCTTTTCTTTACCAGATTCCAAGCACCAAGGCACTCCATTCTAAAAGTGAAATAATTTAAGTATATTGCATAAAACATCAAGTCCCCAAGCAAATACAAAAACAAATTACTTGCTCAGTTGATCAGTCTAAGTGAATATTCCTAAGCTTAATGTCTGTCAGTCTGGTGATTATGTGATAAATCTTGCCTGTTTTCAATACGCTATTCTCTGAGTTCTGTGACAATTTCCAATATTAGTCAACCAGATAATTAGTTTCCTTCACTGGGAAGATGTGTTGATTCTTGATAAGTTAATTAAACAGTCAGGAATCAAAGCTTCAAGGAAGTCTGTGAAATTTGTTATATCAGCTAGCAATAGAGCAGTGTTATTTATTACGGTAGACTATCATGTAAAAAATCGACAAATGCATCTATCTCTACTCTATCTTTAAAATAATATACATATAAAATAAAAGATTCAGGTAATCCAGCTGAATTTGTTCTATGGAAATTCAAATAATGTTATTTGTTGAAAATTTCTCATTTGCTTCATGTCGTTATAACCAAAACCATTCTGAAAGAAATTAGGAAAAGAAATGCGAAATTCCATTTTTTCTTCCATAATTCTTACTGGAAATTGGGCAAAAATATGATGTATCAGATAAATGTGTTGAATAATTGCAGCATATCACATGGCAATAACACCTTCACAAGGTTTGGAAATTTGGAGTCTCCTTTAAGCTCAATATATGGGAGTAAGTTTATTTTGTTTTTACCTGATATCTGATAAAGAAAGTTATGTAAATGCCGGATGCTATGCTAAGCTTGTCTTTTTGACAATAATCAAATTAAAGTAACCATGATAGTCCGTTGATGGTTTATTGATATACATGTACATGTAGCACAGTAATGCAAAGCTCTTGTCACCAAATGTGCTAGAATGAGATTGCTGTTTAATCATTTTAGAATGAGTAAAATATTATATGCTATTTACTGCTAAATTTAAGAACTGTAGATTCCTTAAGATTCAAGAATCAATGTTGTTTATATTAGTGGTTTTCTTATCTTATCTATTCTACCAATTAATATCTCATGAAAGTCTTTTCATTTAAAAAAGATTCCAAGAATCAATGTTGTTTATAATAGTGGTTTTCTTATCTAATCTATTCTACCAATTGCTATCATATGAAGGTCTGTTCATTAAACCCTTACTCAAAGGCTGAGCAAAGCGTAACAGCTAGGAGCTATTGAGGTGCAGGGAGGGAATTAGCTTCATCACTCAACCAGATAATTACTTTCTTTGATTGAGAAGTTCATGTGTAAGACTGTTTGTGTCTGGTGTGTTTATTTAATCATCTACACCAATTGGGTTTTCACATTTTCTTCATCTATCATCTATGTAAATACATTGTAGACGTTATACACTTTCCTAGGATGAAAACCCATCAGGCAAATTAGGAAAAAAAAAATCAGCGTATTGAACTTGTATAACAATTATGTATATACTGGATATTAGATGAAATTGGATTTATATTTTTTTATGGAATTGTATTAGCTATTAAATAAGGATGGGGTGTGTGAAAGGGGTAGAACTATAAGCAACTGAACTATTAAAATGTACATTGCCTTACTTTGGACTGAATTAAAAGCTCTTTGATATCTGACATATATTCTAAAGCCTATCTCATCACCCAGTTTTCTGCCTGTCGACCATCAGTTATATGAGTCACATGTTGTGGCTCCGGAAATCGCAGGGGTGATTTTTACAAGGTTTCCTCTCGGTTATTCACCATAATAAGCCAAGGTGCAGTGTGAAGAGGACAAACCTTTGTCATATAAGTGAAATACCCTTGAGTATGATGTTAAACGCAAATCCAACAAATAAACATCACCCAGTGTGCTACTTATTCATTCCCTCTAATGGGCAACATACTATATCATATGCAACATTATTAAAAAAATGCTCTTGTAAAAACATTTTGGAGAAAACTGTGCCTGCACTCAATTCTCATCTTCATCTTCAGCTGTTTGTTTATGATGATTATGTTGTTTTTCTCTGATAAACAAAAAATAAATTAACCCATAGTATCATTAATACATGTAAGTGCAGATAATAAAATATATGCTTAGCTTAATCAAGAGGGTGGCTTCACTGGCTTGGACAGGTGACCGTACATGTTATAGGGTAATGTGGTGAAAGAATTAGGTTTATTTCTCATTTCCACATTAAAGGAAATAATTGTGTTTATTGTTCTGGTCCGTCCAGTAATTCTCCAGCATCCTATCAATTGATAAAATCTAAACTGTTTACATTCAGCTGTTTATCAGAGTGATCATTACCACCATTAGTCAGCCAGATAATTAGTTCCCTTCATGAGATGGCTTCTCTCTCTGTGTGTTTTTGATTGATGGGCTATTGATGACAACTGAAGCATTCATAACACTTTATCCTTTCAATATTTATTCTTCCATTTAATAAACAGAAATAATGAAGGGAGACAAAAATCTTAATACATACCGTATAGAAATTGGTTTCTTTTGCCAATTAATTATTATTGTAAATGAACATTTCCTGTATGTTCAAATATTGTTTAAATTGTACCTGATAGGCATGTTTTAAGTATATGTAGCATTTACAAGATTAAGTAGACAATAATTATATAT